>VZRO01003202.1:759-150065 GCA_013397915.1 Daphoenositta chrysoptera | reverse complement strand
AAAAAAAAAAAAGGTGTTCTGAAATGTAGGATACTTCACTTTCAAAATTAAAAATAACAGGAAATTAAGTACCTGCTTTCTTCTCTTAAATTCCTAACTATTCATTTCTAAACATTTTCAAATTTAGGAGATTACACTGTAGATGAGTATAATACCATTCTATTGGTCCACACTCAAACTCTCTATCTGAACCACCTGCCATTCACATTCCTCATTTTGAAGCACAAGTTGCTTCCAGGCTTCTTCACCTAACTTGTGACTTGATTTGTACTAGGACATACACTAAGAATACATGATGAGAAGTACAGGAACTAGATTTCTTAATTACTAAAGAGTTGTAATGCTAAAGAGTCAGCTCAGGATTCCATGAGCTTAAAATTGCAAAATCTAACTGAGAAAGGAGTTGCATCTTTTGTTGAATCCTAATTTCAGCTACATTGGTATTAATTACACCCACGCATAATTATTACCTCACAATTATCAAGACGAATGGGCAATCACAAAGTGATCAGCTTTCCAAAAAGAAAAAAGAAAGAAAAACAGATCTTTCCTTGATTGAATGTCATTTAAAAAAATTTCACATACTTTTTTACCAGTTCTTCACCAGACTCTTTTGACATTTCTTAGAGTAACTGGATTGCTTTAAGCAGTGGTGCATAAAACTGCAGTCTACTGTATCAAATGTACCTGGATTGATCAGGTAAACCATAGTGACTGAAGCAATTAATATCTTCTGTCAACTGACTCACAAGAAGGTTTCAGAATTGGCTTTATCCCCTTAGACTGAAACAGCTCAGAAATTTTATTTGTAAGACTACAGTTCCTGTTGTATTATGGCTTTAAAGCATTCTTTAAATTTAGTGATATTTTTACATCATTAGTTAATAGTACCTTAAATACATGTGAATTGGGAAAGATGTATCTTAAAGTGTCATTGAAAACTTGTGACTTCCCTCACTTTGTAATTAATTCTTAACTGATGAAAAAAAGGAGCAGCGATCTTGTAGCAGCAATTGAATTGATATACAGGGATATGTCACACTACTGAGATTTCTGGCATAAGGCATTGTTACTTAATAGATACTGTTGTAGTTATTTATGAAGGACTGAATTGCAACAAAGTCACATAAGATGTGGCTTTTAGATCCTCTAATAATAATAGTATTAGAAAAAAGTTATTACTAACTATTATAAAGAATTTTCCTAAAACATCTTATAAAGGATAAATCAGTATTTTTCCTCAGGTAGTAGGCTTTTGTTCAAATCCTAAACCTGGTGACTGCTCTTTAAATAGGACACACGAGGAAGAGGATTGTGAGGACATACTTGACAGAGAAGACCAAAAGTCCATGATATTCAGTGGCCTCAGCCTGGCAGGGACCAGGAGCGTATACTTATGGAAAAACTATGAGAACAGGTAAACATATGATAATAGTATTTCAGAGGAAAAGCTTTCCAGCTTTTATCAGTTTGCATTTGAGGTACTTTCTGCATGCATGACTGTAGCTGTGTGCTGACTGGTGTTGGCTGGATTATTTTTTTCTTGAATTGATGTAATTTCTTGAACTTATCTTTTAGTCTTTTAGTTTCCACAATAGCCTACAGTACTTTGCTCCAGTTTAGATATTTAATGAAAATAAAAAAATAAATTAATTCACATTATATTGACTGTACCACCTGACATTATTTTAATTTGATGTCTCTCAGGATGTTTTATTACTAGAAATAAATAGAATCGTAGAATATCCTGGGGTGGAAGGGACCTGCAAAGATGATCGAGTCCAGCTTGTGGCTCTGCACACCACATGTCTGAGTGTTGTCCAAACACTGCCTGAACTCTGTCAGGCTGGTGCTGTGACCATTTCACTGGGGAACCTGTTCCAGTGCCCAAACACCCTCTGGGAGAAGAACATTTTCCTATTCATCTCTCTGCCTCAAAACTTGGTAGACCTCTAGCATAAAGTTGACTCATTGCAGTTGCATATCTGTATCCTTTTTCGGTTCCTACAATTGGATAATTTCAATTTCTGTGAATATCTGGCCAATATCAATATCTTGAACAGTTTATGCTATTTTTAATGAAAACATATCTCTTCCAAGTTTCTAAAGAATCTATTTTTATCCATCAAAAAGTCCTTTACTATGACACTGGGAATGTTTTTGAATGCAAATACAAAGTAAGAAAAAACCTCAAGCATTTTGCAGACAAAATATATCTCATTTCTATAACAAAATTGTATTTTCATAGCCAGTCATTCACAACATCTGGATATGAAAACACTGGTGATGCATTTTGTGTGTTTAAGTATTAGATATTTTCTCATCTGCTTCTTATATTTGTTAAAACTGTATTTAAAATTTGAAGCTTCTGATATAAAATACTCTTTACTCTCTGCTTTTTTTCCTTTTACTACTAACAATACCAGATTATTAAGAAAAGTAACTTTAAGCAGGAAAAAAAAAACTTTTGAGAGAGTACAGCCTCACTGGTGCAAATATGTTTTCATTTCCTTTGGTAATTTTTCCCAAGTGGTAGTTACTAAGTGACTCACTAATAACTACATTATGCCTTTCAACACTACATTGATTTATTTCATTTGCAACAAGTTTATTCTTCATGTGTTTTGGAGTAGCCTATCCAAGTTTTGGGTTCTGCCAGTTCAGCAAAACTTAATTTTTCCAGCAGCTACCCCAGAGGTTTTTGTTTTTACAACAAATGAGTGGTTTTGCTGCACTAACAAAACAAGTCTAAATAAAACTCATTTCAAAGGCTCATTTCAACCTCATAGTGCATCTTTTGCAAAAGCAGCTCCTTTTTCCTTTTTTCTTTTTTTTTCGTGTCTGTAAATAAATAGTTTGAAAAGATCTCAGAATACTATAGATTTTTATAAGCTTTATTTTTGTGTGTTCTATTTCTCAGTACCCATGTGATTGCACTAAATATTATACCACCTCTATGACGATATTCTATAACTGTTTGTCTATTGATCTGTTAACTCCTAAAATAATAGTAGATCAACAGTTATTATTTGGTCTTTGCTTTCAAGTAGACAAACTGTTTCTTCCCATTGCAATAAAATATATTGGGGCAGGAGGGAGGAGAGGCAGAGAGAGCAGGGAACAGAAATGAAAACACCTTCTCTTAGACTTCTTTTTTACTTTGTTTAGTAGGAGGGTAATGGCTTGAAATCTTTCATTAGTTTTGTTGTCTTGCAGATCCTGTACTCGGAGGAGAGAGTGATGATCATTTTGTGACAGTGCCAGCTGGAAGCAATGTCTTGTACAGGGCGTAAGGAGCTATCTAACACCCCGGGTCCTGAGCTGGAGGAGAGATTTTTATCTGTAGGAATTCTCAAAGAACACTGATACTAAATGTTCAAACTCCCTCTGTGTTCCCTTAGGCCCAGCTCTAACACAGGCCCAGCTGCTGAAGTTGAGAGAAAGGAAAGTGCAAGAAAGACGTAACTGGCAGGAGCAGAACAGTAACACTGCAGCAGTGAGGAGGTGCTGGGGGGTTATTACAGATAAACTACAACACCTGCCGACGTCAGAGAGAGCAATCTGCCTCCTGTAGCATCCTAGAAATATGTATAAACATAGATGCTTTTCTGTGGACACTAAAAAAAAAAAAAAACTTGCCTTAGTGAAAGCAAAAACATTACATCAGAAAAAATTATGTTACTCTTATATGTTACACTCTATGCAAGATTGTACATGACTGCTGATTCTGCAAAAAGGAATAAAAAACTATATTTACAGGACTTCTGGCTCATTTGTTGAACAATGTTCAATGACTAGAGGACATTCACCATTGCTAAACACTTTTTGCTTCCTACTAATACTGCCTTCTTGGTAGGCACCGTCCTGTTCAAATGCAAATAATGTAACTTTTGCTCTCATGTTACTCATTGTCTCAGAGGAATCTTGAATTTTTTTTTCAGGTGAACTTGATATTTTTTCTCTGCTTTGCATCATGGCTCCATAGATCCACAATCCAAAACTTATTAACATTAATCTGTCAGCCTCACATAGAATATGTCTTTACAGTAACCACTGGCTGTTATATTTTTACTTTTATTCTGTTTATAAACTGACATTAACACCCAAGCTTTCCTTGTTGGGAGAAGGACAAGCAGAGGTCCAGAGGACACGGGACAGAACAGTGCATTTGTTCCTCTGCTGTGGGGAATTGAGGTGTGACCATGCACAACTCAGTTAACTGCGTTCTGCTGCAGTCATCACCATTCCTGAAACAAGGATCATAAGAACATTTTTGGATTAGAAAATGTGTATCTTAATATGGTGCAATGCTCTCACTCCTGCCTTCGTTTTACATTGAGCAGTCTTAACTGCGTCTTGAATAAGGTAGATTTACATACTGGTAAAAACTAGGCCTTGTAGCCTCTCTAATGACTGATTCAGCTTCTATTATTCTGATGCCAGGTATTACTAACTGGCCAGTGGATCCTTCACAAGCTCTGTAAGTCCCACTGAGAAAGACTTCTCAGCTGTCTTCAGAAATCTCACTCCTGTAGGTGTCTCGTTGTGCAATTTGAACGTGCACTTACGAATAAATATTTTATTTTCAGAAATATGTGGTTTCTTTTTCTATTTCTATTTGGTTTAGATGTGGAACTTCCATTTTAATGTAACAACATAAAGGAGGTCTATTACAGAATTTAATAAAAAATTTTACAGTGGTCTGAATACCAGTGTCACTGTGTTCAGAAAACTACTTGTTCCAAATAAATCTAAGATTCTCTTAGGTCAGTAGAAGAGTCAAAAACTCTGCCAGACAACTTCTCAGTGGATATAAGACCCTCGTTCACTACCATAAAGAGGATATCTGCACCACACCAGGTGCAGGGCTGCAGGAAGGAGGAAACAATGCTCTCTTGTGGAATGAGAGAGAGAAATAGTCTCCTATCTCCCACTACACTTGTTCTCTGCCAAGAGGACACACTTGTACTGGGACCAAAGTGCTAAAACCAGTGACAGAGGGTAGAAGCACAATAGAGAAACAGAATTTCTAAAAGGGTTGTTTCTTTCTTGCATAAAAAAAAGGGCTAGAAGTGTGGAATTGGGTTTTCTACTGATAAAGACCCATCCAGAAACATAATTTACAATGTTATTGTGAGGCATAATTCAGGGAGAGATAAGAAAAAGGCTTGCAGGGCCTGCCACTAGAATGGAAATCGCACAGAGATTGATAATTTTGAGATCTAATTATCAAATCCTTGCAGAAAGAAAAGTTGTAAGAACTTACACTAATTTCCATTGCAGCAACATTGCAAAATTTATGGTTAGATCTTCTCTTTGGCAGCCACTAGAGGACAACCTGATCACATACTTTTAAGTTAGCCTGACGTTTATACCCACAGCGGTTCATAGGCACCAGTAGCCTTTCATCTACCGCCCCTTCCCTCCGACAAAGCTAATTTCTAAATGCTATGAAAAGCCAAAATTTTTAAACATAGGAAGAAACAAGTACCTCACAGGTCTGTGTGAGAGTCTGTATGAACGTGATCCATAAGTTTTGATCTGTAAAGAAATGCAGAGTTTTGCACAGCTGTCAGGAAACAAAGCAAAGGAATTTTCATGAAGGTAAATAAACAGGAAGTGTGGAATAATGTGACCTCTGATTTGTTTGGCCTGAACCGATTCAGATATTTTGAAGTGCCTTTATCTTCTGTTTTTAATAGCATTTAAAATAATTGTACTACTGGAGCATATATATTACAGTATTGCCAAAAGGCCTCAATTTACCATATGTAGTAATAATACTCAGTGAGAGCCTCTTCTCTAGAAGCCCTACAGTCTGAGCAGTCAAGGCAGAAAGGGCAATAAAAGAAAAACAGGGGAAAAAGAGGGTTCAGTGCCATGCAACAGCAGAAAGAAGGGGATGAAAAGAGAGACAGTAATGGGATCTGTTCATGCACTTGGTAATTCAGAGGTGTCTGTGCAAGGAATAGCAAACATTTTCTCCCTGTAGAGATTTCTCTTAACTTTAAGAATAGAGTATTTATAGTTTATGCCTTTGAGAAAAATAAGAAGTTTTTTTTTCTTGAAATCACTCATTTATATCGTTATATAAATGTGCCTGGATTTTTATTCTGTTGCTCATTTGAGAGGCTGGCAGAAGGAAAATTACCTGTTCTTCTCGCATCCCTTTCTCCTGTGTACTGTGTCTAGGAGTGAATTTTTCTCTGACTGCAGGTATCTACAAACTTCTTTTATAAGCTAGGACGGTCTTACTTCCACATATTTACCCCTATAAAGCATATTGTGCAGTCTGGAACATCCCTATCTCAAATATATTTCCTTCTTCTTCCTATTTTTGTCAGACTTTCCCCTGGAGTAACTCTCATTACATCCAATTTCCATCTGTCCACAGTTTGCACAATGGCACCTAAAAAGGGCTTGTCTTTTACCTCATTTTACATTGAATCAGATTTTCCAACAAAAAACAGGGCTTCTAGCCCTTAAAGGGTTAGTAAGTAAATGTGCACTGAAAGCTCACTGGGGTGGGAGCAGCAAAAGCACAAAGCATTAAGTCAGAACAGCAACAGGGAAACAATGTCAGCACAAGGACAATAAACACTGTTATTCTTAGTGCTCCAGGAATAACAGTGATTATTGTTCTGGTTTAAACATCATGTTGTTTTCATAATTTTTCTGGACAACAGCATAGTGTAAGAGGAAGCGCTGAGGTGACCTATAAGGAGATTTTAAAATTATAAAATGAAAAGGGAGAGAAATGTCTTTTTGCTCATGTTAATTTTGCATTGATGGAACTTTAAGAATGCTGAAGCCATAACACCTAGACAGATGTGCATACATATTTATTTATTTCTTCTTGACAATAACAGCTTCTGAATTACCATGGCACACAAACAGCCATGTGTGCGGCCCCATAAAGGATCCCTTTCCTCTCCCTCGTCTGCCTCCTTGATGATACATCACTCTCTTACACTTTGCCTTTCAATGAGATTGTAAGATTTTGAAAGGGAGATCCTATCCATAAATGATGCACCAAGCTAGTTGAAAGCTGTTGAATAAAGCAGCATATCGATAGTGTATCACTATTCCCCACATGAACACTGTTGTTGAACAGGTACCAGTGAGATATCTGCCTTTTATATGTACCCCTATATTTGCATTCACTGCTACTAAATGGATGCTGTGAATCACTATAAAATTTGTCTATACTGATACTAGCTGGAATTGTAAAATACTTGCAATAACTTCATAGTTAGACCACATCCAATAATGCCTCCCTACTGCTCAAAGACCACCTCACCATTCTAAGGGAATTTGAAAATTTCAGTACCTTGTCGGAGGTGTCCATTGTGCCCCACTGCATTGTCATTGGAGACGAAAAACACAGTACATAGTGTATAGCAACTGTAAAGAAACAGTTCACTTTTCCCAGCGTTATTCCAAAAAGTTCCAGCTCACATTTCAGCAGCGGTTTGGACAGCTGAGAGCCAAGTGCCAGCTGTAGAAAACACCAGTTTCAGGCCTGAAAGCATAGGTGAGCACAGCTCAGGCTTCTAATTTTCCTTAATATCTTTTTGAAACACTTTTGTTAATGCCTGGTTATATCAAACAACCTTCCGCAGGTTTAGTTTCTGAAATACTAAGACAGATCTCCAGAGAAACATATCAAAATACTTTTTTTTAAATGAATACATAAAATATTTTTTTTCATGTTTGTCTTCAATTTTGCAAAGTTACCTAATGAAACCAACACCACAAAATAGGGCAATTAGCATAATCATCGAGCAGTTATTTGGTACACAAGCTCCATTTATTATGTCATATTGGGATGTCTGTTTCTCTTATTCTCTTGAAAAATCTCTCAAAAAATAGGCATAGGAATGAAGTAAGTCATTAAGTATTCCAGCCAAAGGCTACTCTGCTGCTTCTTTCTTTCCAGAAAGCCCAAATTACTCCTACTATCTCATAGTGTTCTACAAATGCTTTGTCTTTGTCCCTTTTGATTTCAAGTGCTGCGGAATTAAAGAAGAGACATAGCATGGACTGAATTATACTGAGGGAACTTTCACCTCCAGAAAAAGTCTAGCTGCACAGCACAGTCCCTTCCATTTCAAATCCTTGTCAGTAATCGTGTGAAAGAAAAATGTAACAACTAAGGCCATGAACAAGCAACAGAATGAGGCATCAAGAAGAGAAAAAAACAAGCAGTATAGACTACGCAGGCTTGATCAGAAAGAGCAAGAAGAGATGACTTACGAAAATAATTCAAACAAAAATCAAGCTCCTTTTTTTCACATGAAGCACTTAGACAATCTGAAAATTGGATGTTACACAACCCTGCCCTAAGCAGTATGGTCATTGCCATTCACAAGGCAGGAAAAAATATTTGTGCAGGCCATATACCTTCAAATTATGGAAGAAAGGAAATGCTTACAGATGCAACAAGAGTTTTCATAAAAAAGGGACTATACACTTATGCTGGAAAGCAGTGCCAGGCATTGCAGGGGAAGCATGAATCTGAAAGGATGTCTAACCTTCTGCAGTGGATCAGGATTCTATGCATTGGTGCTAAGCTGGACTGTGCAGAAGAGGAAAATTACCTGTTATGTGATAGAACTGCCTTCTCCAATCGTTTATAGGAGAATCACCTACAAAAAGAGAGTAGGAAAAAATAGTGAGACTGACACGCAATGAAGTTTTGCCATATGGGGGTTTACTTCAGAATCTCGAGCACTGAGCTCAATCATGTAATGTTTGTGAATATAGGACTCAAGAAGCACCTGCCAAAAGAAACTTTGGAGCACAAGTTCTTGTCACCTTCAAGACAACTACATCTTTGTGGATGTAAGTGCCTGTAGGAGACAGATGTTTAGAGAGTGGTCAAGCACACAGGTGTTTCTAACCTTCCCATGACTGGAAAATACACAGCAGACCATATTGCCAGAACAACCTTGCAGCTCATATAAAGCAACCTAAGCTGGCACTAGACTGTTAGATTTCAATACTATTTTAATCATTACACATAGTAGATCCAGCAACACAAATATTTACCCTAGGGTCTGATGCTAGTATTTCAGCTGTCCTTACAGTTTTCTGCACCCTAACTCAGATACATTTACATAACCATACCCTGAAAACCCTCAAGACCCCCCAGCAATATCCATATAGACTTCAAAAAAGTCAACACTTCCCAATTCACTCAAATTCACGCATTTCAAAGACTTTTCCCCAGTTTGTACAGTCAATAACCTTTCAAGTTATTTCTGGACACTGGCTGACTTTTCACTAGCATTTCCATTAGATTGTGCCCATCTCCTATGATTAATTTTGGTAAGGTTGGCCAGACCATGCCAGCAATCACATGAATGAGATAATTATAGACACAAAGGGATTTTATAGTGTTGACTCTGTTAGCCAAATTAGCTGTCTGTGGTGAGGGCTGCAAGACATCTGTTATTCTTTCACTTCCTAAAAGCAATTTGTCAAAACCAGTAGTGTTTATGGTTATAAAATGAAACACTGGAATAAATTCTTGATTTCAAACAGTCCAGGCATATTAAATTATTCTGTATCTACTTAACATTATCTCTGGAGAAATGAAGAAATGGGAGTAAAAAACTATTTATATCAATACAAACCACTTAATGTTTCTGGCAAAGAAAATGCAAAGTACCTATTTTAGTTTTGTGCCTAAAAGTGAATGGAGAAATAACAGAATGGAGGTAGAAAAATAGATAAAGCAAAAAGAAAGTAAGAGCAATATTAGGAAAAAAAGCAATAGTAATTGATTTTAAAATCAAATAAACTCTGGAAAGCTTCCAAATGCAACTGCTTCACAGAAACACAAAAGAGTGTGGAAAAAGAATACAAATGTTTCAGAAGTAGTTGCACTAGCCCCACTGGATTTTCTGTTTCAGATATCATGAAGCCATCTGATTAAATGGCATTATTTCTCAGTTTTTCCATTGCTTATTTGCTTTGCTGCTGTTTTTCAACCCAATCTTAGAACAGTCTCTTCAGAAAACTGTCAGAGTAGTACTTGAGTAGTATCAGCTAAAATCTTAACTCGAAATCATTATAGAATGTATCAGCAGGAGCTTGAATTCTAAGTAATTTTTCTTTTTTTTCTGAATACTGTACCTCCAGTTGATTTCCTCCTGAAGTGTGGGTACAGAAGTCAGAGTGTGCGTTTTGGCTGGGTTGTCTTTACTCAGTTAACTATAACAGAGAATACACCAATGCTTTCATATGTNGGGGTGGGCGGGGGGAGGGTGGGAAATGATTACTGCTCTTTACATTACTTTCTTTCACTTTGATACAGTAATAAAAAAGGTCACATCTGACTTTGAACAATTCTACAGATGACCCCTGGAACATTTTTTGTCAGTCTCACTTAGCATTTCCAACCAAGGCCTGAACTGCATGCTGAATTTGATGGGTTTTTATTACTAGTGATGTCAGACCAGCTTCCATGCTGGATATCACGATCGTGTATCTAACTTCCCTTCCTATGGCAGTTTTTCCTTTAACTAAGCATGAGCCTGTTTTTCCCTACAGACTTCTTTTAGACATATAATGCTTACTTGGTTTCACGTAGAATGAAAAACTGGGCCTTGGAGGCATCCTAATTTATATGCTTTATCTGAAACTGTGCCTCCAGCAGAAACCCCTTTGTGAAAGTGATACCATGGCATCATATAAACATACTCCCAATATTATTTTTCCATCCCAATATTCACTTACTCGTCAAAACAATTTCTATCTCCTTTCTCCTTAATTCATATTCCAGTTCTAGTATGGCAAAGATAAAATCGACATGCATCTGATTTATTTTAGTAATGTGCTAAGTCCTTTTAAGTAACTTTGATACCAAATGAAAAATTGTTTCCCCATTGCACATAGAGTGATGTTTATAGTTTGGTACCTCAAGGGTTTTTTGCTCTGCAGTGAGTTTCATTTGATTGTCAGATTTAGTGAAACAGGTAACTATTTTCCTGAAGGCATAGCTAGGCTTTTTTAAAGACTTAATAAATGTTCACTGTCTTAAAGTTCAAAAATATTTAGATAAGGTATAAAGATTTAGCAAATACTTCTAAACACAAAACACCTGTGCAGGGCAGGAATTTTCATTTCCCCCTGTCCCTTAAGTCCCATGATCAGCCAGGCAGAGAGAAAATAGGGAATCCTCTACATCATGCATTCTGTCTGTCTGCTGGCTCTATCAATAGTGTCTCAGGGAATGTAGGGTGTGATTTCAGTAGGCAAGTCTCTCTCATTCTCCCTTACATTCATCAATCTGCTGATCTCCTCCCAAAGCTCTGTCACTAAGCAGAGGAACTCCTCTGCCTGGACACCACTACCACAAGCCAATAATACCCTGTGCAAACAGATATGATTAGATTAAGCTTAATTTATGAATGTTTATGTTTTGCTAGACATGAGTTGTGAACTTTCCCCTAAGTTTTCTTTTCCCCCTAAGTTTGATCTCTTTATGTTTCTGATAAAAAGTTCAAGTACTGAACACTTTCAGAAACTAATGTGGAGTTCAAAGTATAAACTAGATCTACTTCACAAATTCTAAAGTATATTAAACTAAGAAATTTACATGACTGATTAGCTCACAGCAAGAGTGGTACTAACTTAAAGTACTAGAAAATAATATACAATAAATGAAAAATTATGTGCTTTACACTTGTGTTTATTTGTCTTACTCTTTTTTAAGGAGAAAACTGATCATGGAAGAAAATGTGGAAAATCAAAATAAAGAAAGTATATAACTAGAGCTTATTTCCTTGGGCTACAAAATGCCTGAGGCATATATCTTCGCAGTTTCCAATTCTAATTAGAGATAATAGGTGTGAAATGAAAATCCAGATTCAAACAACATTAACTAGGACAGAATATGAATTCTTATCAGACAAAGTTTTCAGCAGGTACAAATCTACATCTGTTCAACTGATAATATTTGAAGCCTTGAAATGTTAGGGTTTTTTTCTCAGCCTTTACTTCTACCATAGAGTGCCCTACACTTCATATATTTCAGCATACTTTGAAAATTATAAGTCAAATCTCTTTAACTTCTCCATCAACTCTTAGTATAGAATTTTAAGAGAACTTTTCAGCATTTGCTGATTTGCTTTGTTTTGCAGAAGAGGTTAAATACTACACTACATATCTTAGTTCTCATTTGTTATTTAATTTGGTTACAGTAATTTCCTATTTTTTTGTTCTGTCCCACTCCCTTCTTTTCATACAAATTCAGTGGTTTATCTGGATCAAATAAGGAAATTAATAAATAATAATAAAAAATTTGCCAAAAACCCCTGCTGTGCTTTCACAAGCAGATGCCATTCTCACAGGAAGCTCTTCCACAAAAGTACTCCTTTTCTTTTTTTCTTTTGCACCATTAGTGCTTTTAAAATACTCAAAAGTATATGCAGACCCCAATGTCCTAATATACCTGCTGGCTGTAGTAGTTCTTGCTGGCAATGAAATATCACCCAGCCCGTGTTTGGAGAGGGCAGCCTAACCCTGAGCTTCAAGGCAGCACGGTGTTGAGCCATGAATGAACTCATCCAGTGATTGCCAAAGCTCTCTTTTGCTCATCTGCATTGGGCTGACCTTGGCTGGATGCCACCAAGCCACTCCACCACTCCCCAGTGGGAGAGGGGAGAGAAAATAAGATGGAAAACAACTAGTAGGTTGAGATAAAGCAGTTTACTAAAGAAAATAAAGCAAAAGTTCGTGAGCATATAAGCAAAGAGGGAAAAAAAAAAATATTCTCCCCTTTCTGTCGGTGAGCAATGTTCAGCCACTTCCCAGGAAGCAGGACTTTAGCACATGAAGCAGTTGCTCCAGAGGGGAAACAATGTCAAATAACAAACAGCCCTCTACCCCTCCTCCCTCCCTTAGCTTTTATGTCTGAGCTGACATCATGTGGTTTGGAATATCCCTTTGGTTAATTTGGGTCAGCTGGCCGGGTTGTGTCCCCTCCCAAGACCTTGCCCACCCCCAGCCGCTGATGGGAGAGGGGAGGAACGTGGTGAGCTGATGCTGTGCCAGCCCTGCTCAGCAGTAGCCAAAACCCTGGTGTGTTATCAACACCTTTCCAGCTACCAACGCAAAGCACAGCACTGGGAGGGCTGCTGAGAGAAATGAACCCAGCTCAGCCAGACCCAGTGCAGCATCAGGGCTGTAAAAGGCATTTTTGGGATCTTCCAGCAACCCAGAGACCCACGTTTTGTTTTCAGAATATTTAACGTTAATGATGCCCTAGCTCATGTGTGTCATGGGCATAAAAATGTATTGCTAGTTTCCTGAAAACTGGCAAAGGATAATTTGAACAGCTCCCTACGTTTATGAGGCTTTGGTTTGTCACAGCTAAAAGAGGGAGATTTACCGAGGGTGTGGAATATGGAGTCTAGATGAGTGATTTGTCTATTTTTTTCCTAGTGGAAGTCAATTCAGAGAGCAATATACACACAGTGTACACTTTTTTCCTATTTGTCAGACAATTTCATATGATAAATACAAACATTAATTTGCCCTGTTTTATTTGGTATATTTAGGCAAATTATTAAAATTACAATTACTATAGAAATAACAGCTACTTACAAAAATAAATAAATAATGGTCTCTGCGTCCAAATAATTATTTACCAGCATGAATTTGCCCCCAAAGCTAATGTAAACGAAAATAGATTGAACATTCAGTGTTGATCAGAGAGACAGCATGATGTACTTTTACCAAACCATTGACAAATACAGACGGGGAAGGGTCAGTGCATTTATATTCCTAGCTGTTATTTGGACAGATGGCCAGTCACTGCAGCTGAAAGTTTCCCCCCCTAATTTAAAATTATTGAAGTACAAGAGATCCACCAAATTATTTTATTTTTTCCTGGGGGAAATAAATGTATTGCTGTCTTTTGCCTCCCTCCTCCTACGAGCAGAATTTCTGTCTCACTCTGAAGCTGCTGCTTAGAAAATTAACAAGTGCAGCTCTCACCTACATGAAACTCATGATTCTAAGAAAAACACAGAATACAAAATTTTACCATCATTTTGACAGTGAAACAAAGACCTCTGTACTTTGGGGGGGGGTTTATGTGGTTTGGGGTATTTTTTGTTTATTTGTAGGTTTTTGGTATTGTATGTTGTTTAGACTTGGTTTTGATGGAGTAGCTTTGGCCTAAGTGAAACTGGGAAGAAACTTACAGATCTTTAAATGAACTTATAGTTCTCTGGATCTATTATTCTCTGAGAAAAAAAAAAAAAATTAAAAAATGCTATACTTCTTTATGTAGTCTTCCAACCAGAATTGTTACCTCAGAAAGTCTATTCCCAGAACTATGCAACACATCACTGATGATGTAATCACAGATGCTTTTGACAAATAAAATTACAGTCATAAACAAATAAGTCACATTGGCTGGGAACCAGGGAGAAACGGGAAAACCAATGTTTATTGGAATGGAAATAATCAAACTGGACAAGAAAGGAATGTTTCTAAGAAGGTGGTTAGAAAGTGTGAAAAGAACAAATATCAAAAGTTCAAACAAAATCCCTGGATTTCATGACTTCAGAACTTAGGAAAAATGTGAGTTTGAATATTAACATATCAGACCTGACTCAAGCCATATTTTACCTAAGTTCTAGCAATAACTCCTAAGCACTTGGTCCTTATCAGTCAGTATTTTTTTCATATGATACACTGATGTTATTTTACTGGCTACGTGTGAAAATCATTGAGCTGAAAATCAAAAAGCTCTTCTCTCTGACAATACTACCTTTGGCTTGCCCTCCATCTCAGTTCCACTTGAACTGAGCAGAGCTATGATCTCTAATAAACAGTAGAAGTATGGTCCCAATATTCCGTTTAGATGGCTCCATGATAGGTGTGCAGCACATGGAACATTTCTGCTGCTGGATAGGCAACTTCAAGTGAACATCTCTGAGATTCCTTTAAGAGGAGAGATGTGTAACACCACCTTCTCTGAGTGTATGAAACAAAACACTGATATTCTGGAAATAACGGTGTGCAGCTCTGAAAAATTTTTTTCAGGATAAAACTACTCTTCATTCCTTCTTTTTCCTGGCTTAAAAGTGCAAAAAAGATTGGAGGAAAAACATTTTTGAGGCTTTTTTTTTAGAGATATCTCTGCCTATTGATTTGCTGAAGTGATTGAAAGAACTGTTCTCAGGCTGAGCCCGTTGATGCTCAAGGGAAAGTCCCAACTGTGTAATCAGAATAGCTTAATCTTTTAGACTAAATATAATACCAGATGAAGAACATGGATCAACAGTTAGTCAGTCTAGAAGGTATGCCTCTGCCCACAAAATGGAATAGGAACATAATATGTCCCTGCTAGGCTGGTAGAGAAACAGTTAATACAAGACAGCAAGCTCAGTTTGAGCTTTGTGTGTTGACACAGCTGCAGACTGTGACAATAAAATCAAGCTAAGGAAGGGTGGCTTTTTGCCATGATAACTTTGGGGTGGAAGCAGGCTTTGTGAGGTACCTCTCTGTGTCACTGTTAGATGAGTAAAATCACTGGCAGGTATTCTCAGCAAGCACTAGTTCATGCAGTACAGTAAGCAAAAAACTTCTTTTAATTTGTCTTATATTTTTACCCAGAAATGAGTGTGTGTGATGGACACAGCATATAGTAGGACATCCAAAGATTTTCTTGGTACATTGTATATGTTGATATAAAATTCTGTAGGTGACTGACAATCAAGAAGTGCTCAGTAGTTATTAATTGGTTGAAAGTTCTCATTAGGAAACAGGCAAGCTTTTGCAAGGACCAGAGCATTAGCAAAGAGTGAAAGTAGTGATATCTTCTTCTCTAAATAAGGAAGGCTTTACACTGTTTATAGAATACTTCCTCGCAGGTAGCAATACTTCTGCCTCACTTGGTGCAAGAGATAGTGTATCAATATATTGTTGAGAACCAGAAACCATGCAGAGACCTTATCTTTTTTTTTTAATTGCTGAGATATATGGGGTTTTTGGTCCATATTTGAAAAGTGCAAAGAAATTTAGAGCTTTGAGCACAGTTTAATAATTAATGAAGTAGATTTGGAAGAATTGTACCAAGGGGGCTTTGTTTTTCATTTTGCCACAAGAAAAAAAACAATGAACAAATTGCATTTATTTCTGTCTAGTGTCGAAGCAAATTACAAGTACAAAATTTGCTATATTCACCAAAAAATAAATCCAAGTTTGTGTAGTTTGTAACGAGCCCTGTTTGCTCATCACTTTCACTAGGTCTGAAACTGTGACGTTGAGGCTCAGATTAAAAACTCACTGTCTGCATATTAGTTTTATGATTCTACTTTCATCTCAAGGATTGTGGATAGAATCTCAGTTTCTCAACTAATGCAATTTGTCCAAACACTGTTTTGAAAGCCACATTATTTTCAGCAGGATAGAAGGCTGAGTGTTACAACTTCTTATACATTCTAACTGCTTGTAAATAGAACCCAGTGACAGATATTCTTTTGTGAAATCTCTTCATATTTAAAAAGTTATAATCTAAAGCCCCTTTCAAATCATCCTTCAGCGGGATATTTAGAAGCCAGTCGACTCCACAATAGTATAATAACTATGATATTTGCTTGGTAGGGAAGAAACTGGAAACAGAGAACTTGAGTCTGTGTTACAACCATTCATCCACCTGCAGTGCTATCTTCTACCACAAAGTACTGCCCGCCTACCTTCAAATAATTCTGCTCCTCTCTAATTTCAGCTTTCCAAATAATGAAGTTTAGGTATCTGTCAAGATGGAAACTAATTTATTCAGAGTTAAAATGCAGCATTAAGGTGGATACTTTTTTTCCTTTTCCTTTCCCCTTATTAATCTGAAGCTTTGAGTATGTACATGGAAATCACTTTGCACACATGCAATCAGTAAAGTAGTTAGTTACACATCACATAAGATACACAAGTTCCTACCCAGACAGAGGAGCGTTAAAAATAATCAAATTATTTGCACTTTATTTAGCAGTCCAGTTGAGCATGTGCAGGAAACTGGGATTTTACATATTTCTTTATCCTTTCTCATTAAACTTTTTTTACATTCACATTCTTAAGAAAACAAACCAAAAAAAAGAGCATTTTATAAAATGCATCTTTACATGATATTGAAGTCCAACTCTGTTTACTGCAGGTTTTATAAACCTCTAGTTAATGAGGTAGAATGTACTTCCAAAAGAATACAAAATTCCTTAAAGTTTTCTTCAAGTAAAATGACAAATGATATTTTGAAAGAAATCTCATCACCTCCAAATATTTTTAAGTGGAGAAGAAGACACATAGTTAACTTTTCCATTATCATGTATAATTATGTTAATTCTTTGGAAACCATGGACAAAAATTACAATATGGAAGTCATGGTTACATGAAGAAACTTTCCCCTAGCCCTTTCCAAAAAGCTTCCCTGATTAGTATAGATGTATGGAACACACTTTGCTGCTCAAATTCAACAGGATGCATAAGGAAAGCACTTAGGACTGAGGCTGCATCTATACAGTTCTCTTAAAGGTCTCTATTACAGAGACTTTAGAGGGAATTTATTTGGATTTTTTTTTTTTTTTCATTTGATTTGCTCTTGAAGGACCCTTGAAGCTCTAACAAGAGAAGCTAACCCAAGGGAAAAGATTCTCTTGGACCATTCAGCCTGACACATTTCTGAGGCCCTCTGGTTATGACTAATATTCAAGGATATCCCTCCTGAAAAGAGAGAACAGATTTCCAGTAGTTTGCTAAGGTACAGAAAATATCACACTAGGTTCCACTATGTTTCTTTAAAAGTTCCAATCCTGTAATTTACTGACTTTCCTTTCCTGAAATGATAGAAACATAAAAGGGTTGCAAGAAAGATGCCCTCTGCATCACAAAGGACTGTAATACATTACCTCTCCTGGGGTTTAGTTCCCAGCTGTCCCAGCCCACGTCTTTCATCATCTCTCTAATTTATCCCTATCTTTTCATAGTCCTAAGAAACAATGTTAACAGCAAAGCAAAAGGTATTTGACCTTTGCAATGGATAAAGACATGAAATGTCTTCAGCACTTATCTAGCCAGGCTTTTTTTTCTTTTTTTTTTCAGAAAGTCATCTCCTTTAAAACTGTGTCCCTAGTGCCCAGAAATGTGTTCAGTGATCCTTGCCAGGGTAACCTTGAACAGCATGGACGAGCTGCAGTGTAATTTTTTTGGACACTGCTGTCCACATGAGCATCCTTGAAACTATTTCAATAGCTGTTGAATACAGAGAAGCTTGATGCTCTGGGTGTCTTTTCCTTCTCTCATTTATGCTGACTTTTCCAACAATATTATTTTGAATGGGGAAATGAAAACAGTGTTTGTGATCATAGGTAGCCATGTAGACAAAAGTCCAAGAGGCCTGAGTTTTGACCTCTATTAGGAAAAAAATTATCACTGTGCTTTACAGATTTTGCTTTCTTTGCCTGTCATTTTCTGGCTCTCCTCTATCCCCATCACATGCAGCAGAGGTGAGCACAGTATATAATCTTCTCTGTTGAACAGATTGACAAACCCACCCTCAGGCTGATGGGCTTTCCAATAGAACTATCACTTTTCCATTGATATATTTTCATCTCTTGATGAGAAACACCATAGAAAAAGGCAATAGGCCATTGATATGGAAAATAACACCAATACAGTAATCAGATTATAATGTTTCCACCATCACCACTCCACCCGTGGCTCAAGTATTAACACAGCCTTTCCATCACCACACCCCTGCCCTGGGCATTAGTAGTTTTGTTTTGTTTAACTCATGTGATGGTGCTGTGCTCCTGGCAGAGAGCCATCCACAGCTACTTCCACAGTCTGACACTTCATCTGCAAATCCAGAATCATCCATTGGTTTAGGTTACTCTTCAGGCCTCAGAAGGGTGCATTTTGGTAGATTGAAGGTATTCCTGCTGATTCTACTAAGCAGTTTGACTACTGTTGTTTCATTGAGTCCTATTGTATGGTTTTACCACCTACATGCTTACCCCAGCAAACTCTTTGCCATAATTCAGTCCTCAGGAAAAATTTCAAAGGACTACATTCAAATACTATTATAGACATATGGGATGAAAAAGAAAAAAGATTATGCTATGTCCCTTTTTCCACCACTATTTTCCACAATTTTCCAAAGAGACTGAGTATTTTAATATGTACAGTGGTAAAGCTAAGTAATATCTATGACCTGAGATTTAGGTAATGATATAAGTGTAAATTATTTCCGTGATACTCTATGGTAAATTAAATACTAATTTTGGCTTTAGAAGCAAGTGCAGGAGAGTTTGAAGCCAATCACAAACAGCTGAAATTTTCTGCTTTCTTCCAAGAAATTCTACTGAAGCAACTCTACTATGATTATCAGAGAAAAAGGAAAATAGAATTCCGGTAAGTAAATATGGCACTAGATTATATGCCCTGCAGGGATAATAACATTTCTGGGCAGACTACTCATGTTATTTATTATTTTTTAAATGATACCATCTTCATTTTGTTCTGCTTTAATGTATTCATGCTGATGGTTTAAGATTCAACACAAAAAGCACCTTAGTAAAATCTCAGCCAAATAATATGCTATAGCCACAAAAATAAAGTCATCAAAAGCAGAATAATCTATCTCTAGAGAAAAACAATCATTTAAATGAATGATAAATAGAAAAACCAAATCAATTTCCTCTGCAGAAGATAAGGAATTGCAGGGGAAAAAAATTACATACCATGTCAAAATACCTTACTGCCCAAAGGACATTCAAGAACTCTATAATAGGAGAAAAAGATTACTAAACTATGAGGACAGTCAAAGCAGTAAAACAATATTATAAAAAAAAAAAAAAAAAAACCGAGCATATTTCATTATATGAACTTGAGAAACAAAAAATAGGTGAAAGAAAATAAATTTTTAAGGGATACTATTTCAAGTGCGAAATAATACTAAGAAAACCTTTAATTCCAGAATGCATTTGGTTTATACTTGTCCATGCACTCAATTTTCTGCCATATATATATATTCATGTTATAATGAACAGCAACAGAAGCACCAGTTTTAGGTGGGTTTTTTTTGTTCTTTGTTTTGTTTTTGTTTGTTTGTTTGTTTTTTGTTTTGTTTTTTGTTGTTGTCTTATTTATATTTTTATTGGCTGGTTTAGTTGATTTGTTCTGATGTTTTTAGGATTTTTTTTTGTAGTATTAGCTGTAAAACAAAAAATAACACATCAGAGTCTTGTGAGCAATTTCTGAAACTGTAGAATATAAAATGTATTTCACATTAGTTAGCCTAACAAGTTAGTGTGTTATATAGAAATCTGTGATTATTTTCTTTTTCACTGATTGTGATGAATACATTCCTGTTGCAATTATTTTTCCTTTACACTGTTTGTGCTTGATATATTTTCTTGTAGTATACTGTTTTATCAACACTTATTGGTAGTCTGTTTACTCTTGTTGAATTTACAGGTGTTATTTTAATTTTATGCTGATCTCTTTAACTTCTAAAAGACTACATATTCAGAAAACATAAGAATAGTTGCAACTCCAGAATCACAGCTAAGTACGGTTAAAAACCATGGCATCATCAAGAAGTTTTGCAAGACTTAACTGCAAAACAGTCAGATGCTTAAGGCTTCAGAGAGCTAGGGGACATATCTCAACTCCAGTTGTGGCACAAGGAAAACTGGCAATTTCCCAGTGTAAATCCATTCATAGATACAGTAATGTCAATATGGCTAATTACAGAACCACTTTTTAATCTTAAGAGGACAGAATAGTAAGAAGGGAAGAGGTCAGAGTATCCTAATCAGGGGTTAGTTCTATTGTCTTTTAACTTCTGTTTAATTACATTAATAGCAGTGAAAGTTCTGAGAAATTGTAGGTGTTTCAGATAAGACCATCTCCACTGCTTTCAACAGCATGCCTAGAAAATTCTCAGTGTCAATATTGACAATACATTGTCAATAGACATCATCGTGACATGACATTGATCCCCAGAGAAAAAAAATACAAAAGCAATTGTTCTAACATACAGAGTAAGAGCATCGTTTAAATACTTATAAATAACAGATTAATGCAAATGATACGAATACTTCACACTTTTACCATCACTCATAAAGACAGATAATCACACTCAGTTGTCTAAAAACTCTCATTTTCTCTTGAGAAGTGACCCTGTCTGGAGTCTGCAACCTCAATTTCTATGCCTATGATTGTAACTCAGGCTCCTGATATGGGAAGCAGATACAAGCACAAGACTGTTGGTCCTACAAGAGACAGGTGTCAGAAAATAGTGAAGTATCCACAGGATCTGTTCCATGCTGAGACTTTGTGCTTTGGTATGAACCATTAGCAGCACATACCCTCTTTGATTCATGTATGCAAATATTCCTTTACTCTCTTTGATTCATGTATGCAAATATTCCTTTAAACATGTGAGAATAGTCCTACAAACAAATTATATCTAAGAAACTTTACAGGTTGTTCAATGAGACACCAGTTGCAAGGTTTTGAAAAGGTCCAGAAGAATTAAATGTTACCTCTAATGCTTAAAAAGCAAATATAACAGTTCATCCATTCTGATCTGCAGTTTGTAACTAAAGTATGATGCCAATGTCACAGTGTTAATACTTTCAATCTCAGGAAAAATGCATTATAAATACTTTTCCACTGTCTAATTGCTCTCAGTTTCCCAAACAGGAAGCCATTATTTGTGTGTAATAGCTTAATTCTCAGAATGTTATATTTATTATAATAACTCTAAGTATTACCTATTGCTGATACAGTTTTATTGATATTTGAGTAATTAATTTGACCTATTTTTAATTAACACAAACCATGCACAGAAAATATATTAATAGAACATCAAACAGCCATTTCAGTCAAAAGTTAGAATCTGGTAAGATTATACTTGCCTGTTACCTTTTCTCTACTCCCTGTGTACCTGTTTTGTGATTATGCAATTGGATTCTCCCCACACACCAGTTTTCTGAAGACAAATTAAATGTATTTATCAGTGCCCTGAGCATAGCCTTGCCCTGGGCATAGCCTCACCCCATGCCAGCCCCTGGGCACCCCTGGCTGCCCTGCTCCTGGATGCCATGCCTTGTCCTGCTGCCAGCCTGGGGAGTCCCTGCCACTCCTGGCCCCGGCCCCACATGGAGCTGCAGCCCACATGGCAACTTGACAATATTCAGTGAGAGAAATTGGCCTCCTTTGTGGCAGCATTTGATAATGTACAATGAATGAACTGTGTTGCAAAAAAAAAAAAAAAAATTAATTGCCTCAGTAGCATGAAAATGGAATGGCATACTAAAGTATTTATTATTATTATTATTATTAGTAGTAGTAGTAGTAGTAGTAGTAGTAGTAGTAGTAGTAGTAGTATGCTACAGAATTCCTCTGAGGTGTTGGAGAACAGAAGAGAAATGCTGAATGTTTTTGTCAAAGGAGTGGATTCAAACTGTTCTTTATTGGAAGGTTATGCCTAGAGGAGGAAGAAAGAGCCGCCTCCATGCAGTAGCACAGGTCCTTTGTTTCAGACTGTGAGTGCAGGGAGGGCTGGTGCTGTGGGCCAGACTGGGTTTTTCATACAGCCCTTGCCCACTTTCAGAATATGCCAGCTGCAAACTTCCTTGGTTTGGAAAGGTGACTGCTTGTGGGACTGTTTCTGTGAGCAGTCTGCATGCAACCTGCTGCATCAAAGTTATTCCAAGGTATCTGTCTCCTGGGACAACTCCACTTTTATACTAAATACCAATGGTTGGGAGGTTATACTAAAATATAGGTAGTTAAATAAATACATTTTTTTGTAAATGATTGTATACTAAAATACTTTTACATAACTAAAATATAGCATTTGCCTTATACTAAATGTAAATTCTAAGAAATGGAGAATAACTTTTTAATATTGCTGATGTTCAGGATTCATCTTTAAGTTATGAACTAAAGTCCTGAATTTTTCTTGTCTTCTCTAGTCAGGTGAGTATGAGCATCTTACATTAACTTTACCAGTACTGATGATATTTTCCAAGGAACTGTAAATGCGCTATTCAGAAGATTCTCATTCGCCTGTCCTGATGTTACTTCATTTTGTATAGAAATTTTAAATATTTATTTAGAAAATAACATAATGTGGTTTGGAGTAAGCCCTCACACAAGGAATATGTAATTTCAAAGCATACTTGGATATGTTACTATGAAGTAGAACAAAGTCAATATGAAATCTTTAAATATAGCTAAGCTACACAGGGATAAAACTTTCTTGGGTTCCCTCACAGCATCATTCCTCCCCTCTGACTGTCTGCCTGTAGGAGGTGATTGTTTTCTATGCTATGTGGTTTAACACTCCCTTATTACATCTGACTGTAGGATCCTACCTCACTCTCCTCCATCAATACAAGAACACTTGGAAATCTAAAAGTAATATGCTTGCAATAAAGGGTAGAGTAAGTGTTTTTGCATTTTCACAGGGAATGGGGCTTTTTTTCTGAAAAGCTTATATGCAGACAGAAAAAAATTCAGACCCTGCCCAACACAGATATTGGGTGGTGAAGAATCTGACTCCAAATGTTGAATGAAGTCACATGATGTGAGAAACTCAGAATCATTGGAAAGCAACATTTTGCAATATAATTTGAAATGCATACATCTATTATTTTATTTTATATGTACTAAGGAACTCTGAGCTATTTTATAATTCAAACCTATGTTGACTTATTTCATCATATGTAACAATATAAAGTATTAATTATTACTTTATTTGACTTTACACATTTACTATGCTTCCACGTACATGTTGAATGTGAATCTGCTTTAAGCCTTGTAAGTCTCCTGTCCATGTGTAATAGCCCCTGTTCATACTGAAACTCTACTATTTTTCTGTTAATTTGTTTGTGTTCAGACAGACCTTCCTGAGTAATTTACCTCTGTTAATATTCACTTCCATTGTACAAGTTCTATAAACAGGTTTAGACACTAGGTTAAAAATAATACAAATGAGTAATAATGTCTGTGTTTCTGATAAGTTCAAGTACTAAAGATAGAGGTTTCACTCCAGCAAAACAAGTAAGCATGTGCTGAATTATT
Organism: Daphoenositta chrysoptera; assembly: GCA_013397915.1. Classification (NCBI taxonomy): domain Eukaryota; kingdom Metazoa; phylum Chordata; class Aves; order Passeriformes; genus Daphoenositta; species Daphoenositta chrysoptera. The sequence continues at coordinate 125,957 of VZRO01003202.1, read as the reverse complement.
TTTTTAGTTTAGGATATAGTTCTGTTTCTGGTAAACTTTCCAAAGAATTTATGACTTTTTCTTCATCTATGTTTTAGCAAGGCTGGCATTACATTTCTGACTTACTAAATCCACTGCATTTTTTCAAACTCTAATTAATTTAATTCTTGAAGTTGGACTTCTTTGATCATTAATTCAGCTCTGATGTAGTATCCATCTAGGCTTCCAGCTAGCATTAAATGTCTTCTTAGCTCATCTTTCCTATGTATCTTATATTCTTATTGAAGTCTTGCAGGTGGTCTTGACAGGTTTACAAAAAATCTCAGTGGTAGTAAGAGCTATGCAGTGGAAAAGATTTATATATTCCAAATGTAGAGGAGAATAGTATGTCAAGCAGGCAAAGACTGAACCTGTGTATTATATTTTACAAAGTCCGGACTGTAAACTTCTTCAGCCTTAAGAGGTCTTCCTTATAAGAATAATTATATAATTCCTGCAGTGTCCATCTTTTTGTAGGTATGGTTTAAAACAAATAATAAATTATAAGCAAAAGATATATAATATATACTGACCCTACAGTGAAATAGGAAGAACAGAAAATGAAAGTGCAGAGAGGACATTCATATTTTAGCCACAGACATAATTTAAGATTAGATACACTTACATTGGGAGTAGAGAAGAAACAAGTCTGAAAATCATGTTTGGAAATGTAGAGGATGAAAGGAGATTAATGTAAATGACAGAGGAGGTAGATGGTGTAAGACTGAAAAACATCAAGATAAAATATATCTCTGAGGCTTTGGATAAATACTCATCACTAAAGATTCCTTCATCTATTATTCTATCTATTGGCATCAGGCTTTCACAGTTGTTTCAAACTAAGGGCTGTTTTAGCGTGTGCCTGTTGTAAAATAATTGTGGCTTTAAAACCAGAGTGAAAGCAGGGTTCTTTATAGCCTTGTTATTAGGTTTCAAAAGTTCTGCAACAATGAAAATGTCTATTGAAAAGGAATTAAATTTAATAATCAGACTATTAACCAAGGATATTTGCTGCACATTACACAGAGACAAATTAAAAAGATTACTAAAATTTCCAGACAACATGTGTTAAACAATGCCAAATTGATGATAAAGAAAATTGAGTTGCCTTTGCAGTTAAGTTTAATTCATCTGTACCTAGCACAGAAGAGCTATCAAAGACAACTATTCATTTGTTTTTACTTCAGAAATGTTTTATCTGTGAATCCTTAAAACCTGAGACCTAACTTATTGCTAGGTTTTTCTTTTTCTGAATTGATGGAAACATGGAGAGATGAGTTAAGCTCCTCCTTCTAGAGGATAAAGTTATACCTTTCCTGTCTGACACTATACAAAGATATGGAGCCAGGTTTCATTTTGATTTGACTTCAAGTAAAGGAAAAAAAAAAAAAAAAACAAGTTGTGGGGAAAAAACCCCAACAAAACAAAACAAAACACTGCAATCCCCAAAGAAACCAAACCACAGATGGTTTGTTTTATCTAGCCTTTTAAAAGATTGGTGATACAAAATGTAGGTGTAAGATTTCACGTTGATGAGCTATTATATGGTTTTCAATCTTCAATTTTTATTTTTCTTTTATAAGAGGTGTTTTAATTTCTGAAAGTAACTGCTATCTCCAAGTCAGTGAATAGTGCAGACCAATGAGAAGATGTTGACAGGTCAAAGTTGGTACTGAGATCTATGTTCCTGCTATATGCATTTCATAAGGGTTGACTTGGGACTGGTTCTAATCCAGATTTGTGGATTGAGTGCCTATTAGCAATTAAATGCAGGATTTTAATTTAGTTTTGTCCAAAAGAAGTGGAATTGATAAGTTTGAAAAACAGCCTGCAATGTGTAACTGAATGCTGTGACAGGAGACTGTCCTCAGACAATTAGCCAAACAAAAACACTGATAGAAAAAGGAATTCAGTATGACTAGTTCTTGAATAATTAGATGCTATTAGCTCATGCTGGTTCACACATTTCCCTACAAATAGAAACATTAATTTCACAGGTGCTGGGATGGTAAAATGAACCTCACTTCCCCCCCATCCCCTTACCTTGTAGTTCTATGTTTATAGTTCAATTTGAAGACTTTCTGATACCCGTATAGTTCCTTTTCTTTATTGAATTATTGCAAGAGGTTTTTTGGTTTTTTTTTTTTAATGTGAACAACTTATTCCTGATTTGTGTATCTATTTAACCTATTCTTTTGAGTAACAGAGAACAACTACCAAAAATTCTGGCAGTTTTACTTCTTAGAGTTGCATATGGTTTAAGATATCATACAAAGAAAGTATTTTTATTAACAAATTCCTGCTTTTACTTACCAGTAGCAAGAATAAGTAAATTTTAATTAACTTCTGAAGACATACCTGAGATCTTTATTAGACATCATTGCCTCTTTTTGATCTTGAAATAATTTTTTTCATTAGCCTTTTCCATTTCCCCTTCTCAAACACAATATTGATAAATGTAATACTAACAAAAATTAAAATATATAAAGAGAAATAAATAGGGAAGAGTTAATGAACTAACGACACACAGTGGAACCCTAGCACTGTAAGACAGCTCAGGCTGGGAAGGACGTCAGAAGGTCTGTCACAGCTGGGTCAGATGTAAGGCACTGCCAGGCTCCTCAGGGTTTTAGCCAATATGGTCTTGAAAACCTCTGAGAATAAAGATGTCACAATCACACTTAGCAAGCTGCTTCACTGCTCGATGCCTTCATGGTGGAAGAAAAAATTCTGTTAGGCTCACCTTGGACCTGGCTCTGTACTGATGACCCCCTTGTAGGCAGTGGGAGGCTGCCATTAACTGCTTGCCAAAATTGTCTCTTCTCCAAGCTGAACAAGCAAAGTCCCTCAGACTCTTCTCACAGAGCGAGACCTCCGGCTCCCTGACCATCCTGGTAGTCCTCCGCTGAACAAATACCATTTATTAATGCCTTTCTTATATTGGAGGAGCCCTAAATCTGGACGCAGTACTTTAGATTAGTCTAAAAAAATACAGAGCAAAAGAGAGCAGTGACTGCCATGACTGGAAGCACATTCGCTCTTTAGGAGATTAGTTGTCTGAGTCCCACTGTTAACAGCTGCTGGGAAGAAAGGCAGAAGTGAGGATCTGTCCCTCCCTCCCAAGAGGTTCTTTCTCAGTAGAGGTCTCACAAGTAAGCACCATTGCAATCATGCAGCAGCCAGATCTGTTCCTAAGTCACGCTGCCTTGACGCTCCCTCAACCACGGACTTGCTTCCTGGATTGACTTTGGACCTGCCCCTCTACAATGCATTTGCTGTGTGATCACAGAATTTAGGCTGACTATCTCAACACTGCCTTCCCACCTATCTTGATCCCGGCTTGCTGGCTCAACTTTCTGACTCCTTGTCAGGGAGGTCTCACTCCTCTGCAACCCTCAGTTCCCAGCTTGCCCTTCCTTCATGGAGCAGTCCATCACTGCATCTCCTTGGCAGTCAGTGCTGTCGAGCTACTGGCTCAGCTTCTGCTGTGCCAGAGCACACTGAGTTCAGCTCTGCCTGACAAGATGCTTAATAAGTCCCCACCTTCCACTCTTGCAAAGAGATCTTCCTCTCCAGTTACAGGACCTTTCATTCATCCCTTTTTAAAATGTATTGGCTTATTTTAAAAACAGCACGAACTATTTGCATTATTTCTTAAGCAAATAAACACGCATAAACTAAAACTTTGAGACTAATATTCAGCAAACAAGCAATTATAAAAAAAAAAATGTGTTCATCAAAATGAAAACCCTAAGACAAGAATTATGTTCACATATTACACAAAAGAGGCCCACTTTAACCGCATTCATTTCTGTGATACAAATTGCCTTATGGAAAGTAAACAAATCAAAATGGAAACAGCAGCTGTGGCTTAAAATTACCATCAAACACCAAAAAAAAAAACCAAAAAACACTGAAAATAGTAATTAAGAGTGAAAGTCCATTGATAGAGCTGACAAAGCTTCTTGCAATGCTAATATCATTATCAAATGCAAGAAGAATCATCACAGATAAATCAGATTATCATGGCTGCATTTATTTTTCATATTTCCTTTTTTTTTACTTTTCTCATTTTATTAAACAAAAAACCATAAAATTTGCAGCCAATGGCACTGAAATTTATGTAGGTTTTTTAATATAGCCCTATGACAGAAATGTTGTGAGTGTTACTACCAGCAGGGTTGGTAGGTACTAATTCAACACTAACTTCACTTAAACTGAAGTTTAACAAGTATCACAGCTACAGCTTTTTTGGCCCAAGTATCACACCTATATTTGTTAGGTAGGAATATTAATAAACTTATTGCTAAACCATTTTTGTACTACTTTGCAGAGTCCAGCCCTTGGTGATCTACACCACTTAAGTCTGTAGCAAGATAATATTTTGCTATTAAAAAATATAGGAAAATATTCTTCCAATAGGCTTCCACAGAAGTGGTGGCTCACAAGCCACACCACCACTACTCAAAGGTGCTGGCTAACAAGCCACAATACCCCTCCACAATCTCCCCCTCCCACAACAAAGCTCAGTGTGGGGTAGAGTAAGATAGACACACTTTGCCCAGACAGCAAGGGAAGAAAAGAAGACAGAAGAGAGAGAGAAGACAAGGAATATCATCAGTCCTTAGATCCTGTGCTGGTCCTGCCACATGGATGGTCTGGAGCTGGAACAAATAGTGAGAACGAAAGAGAAAGAGAAAGAGAAAGAGAAAGAGAAAGAGAAAGAGAAAGAGAAAGAGAAAGAGAAAGAGAAAGAGAAAGAGAAAGAGAAAGAGAAAGAGAAAGAGAAGAAAGAGAGAGAGGTGCTTGATCCTCCCCCTTTCATCGTTCACCTGGTACATGCCTCCTGTGTAAACTAGATTTTTCGTACTGTTTTGATTGCATTTGCCCAGCCAGTCCTTCTTCAGGAAGTGAGCTGGGGGGAATGGAACTGAGCACCAATCCCAAGTGGAGCAGGAAGATGGCTCAGAGCAGTGCTGCCCCATTTCCATGGTACCCTCTCCCCTGGTCACCCCTTTCCTGTAGTGATAGTCAGAATGTTTGAAAGAAAACCTGCTTAGGTCTGGCTCTCACTACAAATAGATGTAAAAACACATTGTGCAACAGAGATTCATCCCTATTCTCTTCATGGCAAGAGTTTGCTTCCTTGGCTTTATGATTACTGGACTTCATAGAATATCTCTGTTATCACCTAGTGACATAAAAGTAGAGTTTGTTTTGATATAAGCAATCATTTTACACTAAACATTGCTTTTTTCTCAATTCCTCACTTCACTGACTCACAGGAATTAGGAACATAATGACAGTTTCAAATTAAGACATGGATACATGGGATTAATTAAATAGATGGGGAAGGGACAGAGATAATGCAGTGCTTAACTTTAATGGATTTGGACCTAAACTCTGAGCATAAGAATTATGCATTTCACAGATGGAATACAAAGGTTTATAGGCTGAAGAGAGAACTGCAAGCTTCCCAGCAATAAATGATAAGTAGAAAATGGTATCTGATAAACAAATATGAGAATAATGATTTTGAGATGATACCTCATTCAACAGAGAAAGCAGAACCAGGATTCTCATTAACAGTTAATTTCAAATTTCTGGGCTCCACATAGGTAGTCTTGATATTTAAATAAAACTAAATTCTCCTGAAGTATGTTCCCCTTTTACACCAACATGCAAGCTAAACCATACATCCAGAGAAAGGAAAATTCTTGTCTTTTTTCTTCTTAACGAAAATGGATACAAATACAATTCTCAAACCATACAAATCAGAGTTGAACTCTGTATTCTTGCTTTCCTTGTAAAGTGTATTGACCTGCCCAGCTACAAGATTCACGGGGCACAAAGGAAAGTGACTCTGGAGCTCTGTGTTTAGTGACAGGGAATTCTCATTGTTCAAGATCCCATTTCTACATCCAACATAATTTTTGTAATTTTCATCTTGTGTAGATGAATAAAGTGTAGAAGGCATAGAAAGCAGTGAGGTAGCAGATTTTAACATACATCTCCTAAATCAGTGTTTTAAGATATTAAATGACCTAAGAGTAACTTACAGTCACATAACTGGTGATATAGCTTTCTTTATTAGCTTCATCAGTCTTGAAGTCTTTCCAATAAAGACTTCCAGAGGTGAAGTTGAGAAAGAGTTGCTCTTACTCTATTCTATGAAAATGTGGGCATTTATGACACTCCTTCAACAGCATTTTAAAAGTTACATTACTATCAACGCTCAGAAGACAGTTTCTGGCCCCCGAGATGTCCCCACTGTCAAGCATTTCAAAATACGAAACTCAAAGTAGTTTTTATTGAAACAAATCATGATAATACCACAACTAAAAATTAATAACTATTTAATACTTGAATAATCTAAAGCCTGAACTAGGAATGAATAGTATGACTAATATATCTGTTTTATCAGATCTGTTTCTGAGCACTTTTTTTGCTACAATGGGCTGATCCACCAGCCACTTCAGCAATGAATTTTACTAGATTTTAAAAAAAAACTTCAAAGAACTTAGTGCATTTTCTACCTGCCCGACACAATACATTGAAGTCTACACCACTTGGAGCTGAGAGTTATGTTAACTCCATCAGCTGAACTATGTCATAAATTTGGCTCTTCTACTCAGAAGGGTAACTTCAGAAGTAATTTTACCGGGGAGAGCCTGATTACACATGCAAAAGAATGCAGAATTTTGACCCTTCATAAACACTTTAGCCTTTAGAGTACTGTCTTTAATTTGTGCTCAACAGAAGACAAATTGATTCTTTTACATCAAAGCTTAGGAAAACTTTCTTTAGGCTTCATCCTTCATAATCTATCCCTCCTTTTCATCAGTTCATTTATATGCCCAACATTAGTGTAATATCCAAAAATAAAACTTAAACTCCAAACAGTCAACATAAAAGCCTACACAGCAAACACTGAGGTGAAATTACGATACACATAAATTAAGCCTTTCAAAGCTAGTTTTTATTTTTGTTTCTATTTACTGTGTGGAGTGGAAAAGAAGGTTTGTTTTCAGTTCAAGTCTTCTATCTTGAGACACAGGTTTTTTTTCACTAAGTTAACAAAATCTTAAGAACTGATATTTGTATAGATAGAAATATCTTGAAACAGCTAAACAGCTTTGTGTAATTTTCAAATGCATATTTGTTGCTGCCAGAGAAATATCAAAGCAGATGGGATTATTTGGTCACTAGATGTCAGCAGTATGTGGAATTAATGAAGCAAAATAATGACAAAAGTAGAACTTCCTGTTGTTAAAAGATAGAGGAACTTCCAACGTAATGAGATTTTCTTTTAATTGCCTATTTAGAAAATTCTATAACCCTCATCATAATAATGATGCAGTCCATCAGTGTATACAACCATCAGTGACCTGATAAATTAGAAAATCTTTAGGTTATATCCATATATTTTAAAAATAATTTCAATATACTATTAATTATTTAATTTTCAATGTAGAATGCCATCATTACACCCACTAATGTAGTTTCTTGTGAGAAAGTACTGTCATCTATAAAAAAAATCCTGCTGTAGTTGCTGAATAAAGAAGATGTTTTCAAACTTTTTCATAGCTTTGGAAAGTTTTATGAGTCTATTTTACTTTATTTTTTATTGTTCAAGAGGGACACTTAAAAGAATCTGTTCTTCTTATCATATGCTAGGTATAGAACTCTAATATTCTTTATTTACTTCTGAAACTGGTATAAGAACAAGAAATTTTTCTGCATCCAAAAAAGTCCTGTATTGTTCCCATTCTTCTTTTTACACTGAAACCTACAGATTCATTTATTATCACAACTACAGACTGGTATACTTTATTAGCACTCCTATATCTTACTGTAGGACGTGTTTCTGTGACATGCTCCTGCTTCATCTGCCTCTATTAATTTAGGATCTTGATCAAGATAAATCAAGATCAAGAGGACTAGATCTTGCAGTATATATTATTTCCAAATAGAAGAAAACTCAGGGGGTTTTGTGTCACTGAGGTGAGGCACAAATGCTATGTTGGATTTTGTACTTCCTGCACATTGAGATAGCTGCCTGCACCTATCTCTACAAGTTTTCTTTAGAAAGAGACTAACCATTTAGGCCACACTTAGAGTGATTTTGGACTCAGTGTGAGTGTGACAGGAAAAATTCCAGGTTATATTTGTGTAGCAGCAACATCTAAAGTTGAAAAAAACTTTCACTTAATATCATGTTCAAAATAGCAATGTCAAATCTTAAATTGTCATCATGCAAAACAAATCCCCCATTGAAAATAACCTATTTTACTGTGTTCCCATAATAATAGCATGCAATATTATTTTGTTAAATTTCTGACATATCCTATGTGTGCATGGATCCAATTAAAAAAGAAATAACGTAGCTTTCCCCTTTTTTTTACCTTTGCAAATACATGTAAAAATGTTCAGCCAAGCTATCTATAATTGCGTCCAGTGAGTAGAGGGCCAGATGGCAAATGAGTAAAGTCTCACTATAAGTAGCATGGTACTCCTTCCATAAAAACAAGACTTTTATGTGTGTAATGAAATATTGCTCATTACCAGTGAAGGTGCAACTTAAACAGTGGCAACCTTCATGAAAATTTGCAGAGTGGGAAAGAAATAACGCTGAATTTATGGCAATTATTCAAAACCTGCATTTTATTTGGGTTAATCCTAGTACCAGAAAACATCTAACACCATGACTACCATGACTGCTTGCCATGATATTTCTGACATTATTTTTGTAGAATTCAGCCAGTATGAATAAATATAATAATAAAAAGCACTTCTATATAATGCAATTTTATTGAACATGTATTATCAAACACCCTGGACTTTTATTTCTCTGTTGTTACCACCTTTCTACCACCTTTCATGCTTACAAGCCAAGAGTCATACAATACTTAAAACCTGACAGTATAATATGCATTAAAAAAAGGTAATTCCATGGCCTATAGCAACATTCAATGTTCTCTTATAGTCACAATGTGAAAAGAATAAAATAGTAAGTTCCTGATGTATCATAAGTATTTTTTAACCTGTCTAGTTCATTTATATACTTATACTTTGAAAAACACATTATTTGGGAAGGGTAAGAGTTTTTCAATACTTATTAAAATAGACACGAAAAAAATAATAAAAGTTGGGATCATCTATATACATGAGCCATGTCTTATGAAAAATCAGAAGCAGTTTCTGCTCTCACGTAAGCTAGAAATAGTTTGGTTTTTGTGTTGAGTGTCTGCTGCATTAGAACCTGTGAGACCTTGTTAGATCTCATTTCTTGTATAATACTGAATAAACTTTCTTCTTGGCCACCATTGATTTTAACTAAAACAACAAACTGTATAAAATAGAGGAATGAAACATGCACATAGAAGTTAATGTTGTCACTAGCAGCTTTCCAATATGAAACTGAAATTATAATTCATTGGAAAAGAAAAAAATATGGAGAGAGATCCAGATTTCAGATATAAAGACAGGGAGAAAAGGGAAAAATATTAAATAAGCCTTTCTTGTGTCTGTTTCCAAAGATAGCTTTTCTAATGTGAATGTGCTGGAGCAAAAGTATTATTAATGATGAAAATAAAAATTTTCTTGTAATTCTCTGTATTTTAACATAACACAATTATAACATACCTAGTAAATTAAACTCCTTAATCATCTTCTATATTTTCCCATTTTATCTAAAGATTGCAGTGTTGTTCATCTATAATATTCATCCCAGAAATAAAATCATTAATCACGTTGGCATCCAGAAAAAAGGGTTACATATTATTTCTTATGATATCTAGGGTACAAAACCTGAGGAAGATATTAGTTTTTAATAATTCTGATCCATTCATTGGGATTTATCAAGTTGAATAAGCAGGAAGTCCTCTTGCAATAAATTTCACTGTAACGCAAAGAAGCAAAATACTCACAATTCAATGTTTTTTAAGTATCATACATCATAGGGTATGTTTTCCCCCAACACGGTTAATACTGAATGAAAAATTAAAGGTATTCATGCTGAAAAACTTTAAATTTTAATTACCTATGTTATGAAATAGATTCCATGGGCTTCTTCTGCAGTTTGTGGAGAAAGACAAAGTTTAAGAAGACAATTCAGTTCATGCATGTTAGGTCTCTGATCTGAAACATTCTGGAGAGAAAGCAGCAATTGTATACATAAAAGGGATGTAGGGGGACTGGCCAACTGACTTCTGTCCCTAACGTTTGGTATTATGAATAGCTCCCCAAATTTTTCTCTTACAGAACGCTCTTTCTGCTGCTCTTATTCTTCAATGTATTAGGTCTTGTTGACTGTGGAAAATTCAGATGTGGGTAGGTCATATTTCCAGAACCTGTCTTCCCACAGAACTCTGGAAGACTCCCATAAGGCAGTTATGTTAATGTTAATTCCAGCAGCTTTTATCTTGGTATTTCAGGAAGATAAAAAATCAGAGGCACATAAGTTTTTGCCAAGTTACTTCTATTTCTATTGAACTTAGGATCCTGAAGCTTTTAGGCAAGGCTGAAAGAATGTAAGTAAAATACAAGAGACCTTCCATTTAGGTTATTTTCTAGATGAAGATACAGAGATAAGCAGAAAGCTTTAGTGGGAAACAAAAAGACAGATATACAATATCTTTCCTTCACCATTTCCAGGTTCAAATTCAGTCCTTTATTTCAGTCTCTCCTTCCAGTGCAGTGGGTTGTGGAGTGTTATAGTAGTTATATAGTATAGTACCTAGTAGTTTCTGTCTGTTGCTACTTGCCTCTTACACTTTTCAAGACCACAATTCTGTTGTCCACAAGCTGCAGGGGATATCTGCTCCAGCAGCATGGACACCTCCTCCTTGGTGTTTGTTGCCCTTGCTGCTTCTCACTCTTTTTGTTCTATTCCCTTCTGTGCATCCAGTATTTTTTGCCCTTTCTAAAATATGTTTTCATGTTTGGTCCATACTGGAGCCAGCTAGAAGCCACCTGAATACTCTCTCTCACTCAAGCCCCTTTCTTAATTTTGCAGTTTACATGTAATTAAAAGAAAAGCCCATTCCATATGGTCAGAATTCCCTACTGAATTGTTTGAGATTTTTAAATTTGTTTTTAATATTCAAAGTGTTAATTTTAACTCTAGTATCTGATGCATGTGTTGCCTCTGAGGTATAAATAATTTCCTACTTCTTGGAAAAGAAAACTGATTCAGATTTGTTGCATCCAACAACTCCAGGGACAAGCACAGTACAGAAACATACCCATAACTCTCAGAGTATTTTATTATTCCTGTGCAGACTCCCAATATTTCTTTTTTTTTTTTTTTAAGTAAACTAAAGTAATTTTTAAAAGTATGTTTGCCAAACTTCAGCAGCTACCGAAATCATTCTGCTCACTTTTGGCACCACTGCTTACAATACAAAGTATTTGACATCATACTGCAAGCTGAAAATTATTACCAGTAAAAGTGGAAGTAAAAAAAAATACACATAATACTAAAAATAAAAATTAAAATAAAAAAAAACCCCACCAAAAAAGAAAATCACCAGCCATTAAAAAAAATTGACCTCAAACAGTTGTCAGTAGTATGTGGCATCAAACCTGTCTAAGTAAAGAAAAGACCTACTTCCAGAACAAAATGGAAGGATATTCACAGTTCCAGGAAATTCAAAAGGCATATTAGCATATTTTAGATTATGGACACTTGGAGAATGATTTCTTGGTTACAGTCTCAGCTGGTATTTTATGATTTCTATCCTGCATGAGCAGATTCATCCAATGTTTTCTTTCATCCTGTACCACCTGGACACAATGCTCAGTGTGTTCATGTACCTTTCTGAATGTGACAAACTTTTCCATGGCAACATTCTCTGTAAGAACTGACATTGCTCTCAATACTAGCTAGCACCCTGATTATATTAAAAAGAAGATTGGCCCTTAAGTAAGGCAGAGAAAACATTATTTTAACAGTCTGGGGATTGATTCTTCCATTTTCTTGTATTGCAGGTTACCACAAAATCATGTGATCATAGAATATGCTGAGTTGGAAGGGACTCACAAGGATCATTGAAGCCAACTGGCCCTGCAGAGGACACCCCCAGAGTCACACCCTGTCCCTGAGAATATTGTCCAAATGCTTCTTGAACTCTGTCAGGCTGGTGCTGTGACCACTTCCCTGGGGAGCCTGTTCCAGTACTCAGCCACCTTCTGGGTGAAAAACTTTTTCCTGACATCCAACCTAACCCTCCCCTGACTCAGCTTCATGCCATTTCCTCCTGTCATTTGCTAACACCTCTACGAAATGGGCATCAAGTGCTGCCATGTTGAGCTAGCAGCTTTCTATACTCCCTTTGCCAGGTGTAAATGACTGCAATATCTTTATATTCTAGTTTTCATCTCTGAACAACAACAACAAAATAAATTCACTGATTCCTATTATCTAGCAATTAGATCTCACTGCAACTGGTTGCCATAGCTACCAGTTACCTGCTAAGGACTGTTGTCTTTTTGCTAGGATTTTCTGAGAAACCTTGACACAAGCAGCAGCCCTGACAGCCTCAGTTCCAGCCCTCTGCTGAGGTCTGGCAACCGTATCTGGAATGAGGGTCTCCCAGTCCCCTGGAGACTTCCACCTTCAATTGGCAGCATCTGATAGGTAACCTGTCCTTACCTGGAGAACCAAATTCGACTGCTTTGTATCCTCCAGACCCTTCAAACCCTGGTAACCTGGCTGGAAATCACCACTTCTCAATTAATTGGATAACCTTATTTCTCCTAATAAATTTGCATGCATTTGTACAAATGTAGCGACTTCCTTTTTTTTTTTCTCTTTTGTCTTTTTACTATCGCTTGTGTCTTCACCACCTAATCAGACAAAATCTTAGTTCCTGCAGCTGAGCATTTTATGAATTTTTATATGGGGGGGCGTGTTCGTATATGTGTATATATATGATTGCACAAGTAAGCAGATATTATAGGTCAGATCTTTGTGTTACACACTGAATTGCTGACATCATTTCAGATAGATAAATGTATTGACAGTTAACTGCTGAATGCATAAGCCAACTAATTTATTCAAGTGCTTATTAAAATTAAATCAAAACTCCAACAAAACCCACTAATCTCTTCCCCCAAAATACTACTAAGACAAACCATCAAAAACCTAACCCACTACCAAATTTAAAGACCATTGATGCAACTGTAGAAACAGGTAGAAGTAAAAATAATTTTAAAAAGAAATATAGAAAAAGCTGTTTCTAACGAGGGCAAGAATCATATAAAGGACACATTTCAGATGCTACAGGGAAGCAAGAAAATTTTTGCTAGGAGAAGGCATCCTCAGTACATAAAATTAATTATGTGTTAAAGATGAAAGACAATGCAGATAATAAAATATGGCACTTCTACCTAATCTAGTGAATCTAAATAAGTTTATAACCAGGCTTTCCTGGAAATTAAGAATATAACAGTTTCAATGCATAACACTTCAAAAAAAGCTTTTGCCTCCGATTCTTGTCTGAGTAGTTAAGAATTGTGGGATTTTGATGATAATTTTATTGAAATATCTTGCTAGAATCCTGATTAAAAACCAAGTTTGGAGAGTTCAATGTCCAATTAAGGTGTTATCAGGAACATTAAGTTTGATAGAGAGGGTCAGTTTCTGTACTTAATTTTGATGTTTAGATTGAACTATAAATGTAGATTTTTATATTCCTCTTTATCCATAATGGAGTATTCTCTAAAATCTCTAAAAGATTTGAAGAATAAATATGGATAAAATATTACAGTCTGCTTCATTTTGTTGATGAATTGAGGTTCCTTTTTAATCTGTAACATTCTGCTTAGAAATATTACTTAAAAATTCATATTTTTCTTACTATGACTATGATGTGAAAATAGGCTTACAGAATTTCATATGGATAATTCTACCTTTTGCACTGTTTATTAGTTATCCATTACATTTCACGAGCCAGTTGATTATTTACAACAATTTCAGTCTTTTTATTACTTACGCACTGGTTGCATCAAGAAATTTATTCTTATATTGTACTTAACCTAATTCATATATCTTTTTTGATCTTTCTTAAAAACGAGTGTTAAATATCTGTTTTAGAAAAATGTATATGTTAAAAAAACTGCTACACAAAGAAAATAATTCTGATCTTGGTTTTAACAAAAATGGAGATTCTTTAGCTTACTTCTGATCCCTTTTTGTCTAACAAATGCAAAAGAAAGAAGAATTTCATTTGACAACTACTAATTGTTTCACCTCTTTATCATTCTCTGTGTTTTGATGTGTACACATGTATATAAAACATAAAAACCTGTGACCTTTAGATTTCCTGTTTGTTCTGCTAGCTGCTGTCTTTGCATTTGATGGCTCTCAGGCTCAGGGTGTGACTCTCGGGGATGGTCCTGTGGGCCAGGAGTTGGACTCGATGATCCTTGTGGGTCCCTTCCAACTCAGCATATTCTGTGATTCTGGGCTTGTGTGATTTACACTGCATATGCTCAATTCATGTACATGGCTGCTCCAATGGCCAGGATAATTTTCTTTTACTATGTCTCCAGGTCTCTCAAACTTTAGATAATATTTTTTAAAGCAGAGATTTTAGCCAATAGTTTCAATATGTACTGTGCACAGTATTAAGTCATGATCACAGATAAACACCTCTTTTATGACACTCTTATTCACCTCAGAGATGGGCAATGGCATGGATTGCGAGCTGACTAAATGTTGGGAAAATGACACTGGGGTTCACTTGCACTGATTTTTCATAAAACCCCACAAGATCACTGCACCAAATTGTGCAAGACCTAAGACAAGTTTCAACTTCTTGCATCTAAAAGCTGCGTTCCCCATTTATTTTTGATATTGTGGTGCAAACAGTCACACTGACATTGGTGTCCATTGTGTCCATTTGCGCCTAAGGTAACACAGTTCTGATCTTAAATACATTTTTTGAGAAGACAGATGGGATAGTCCTTACATTTTTTCTGAGATATATTTTCCCTTTGAAACAAGAGAATAACTTAACTAAATCTAGACTTTGGAGCTCAATGACTGGTTGAAAAATTCAGTTTCTGGTATTACAGATTTTCAATAGACTGATTGTTCCATTCTGATGCCTCAGAAATCAGTAAACGAAAAAAATACATTTGAAAGACATAATGAATTTTCTAGCTTTCCTTGCCTTGGAAATCAAGTGGAGATTGAAGGTAATATATTTAAATGATGTTTCAATCATTTACATGAACAGAAACAAGAGTAACTCATATGTTAGAGACAGCGGGACTTACTGCAGGTTTGAGTACATATATGCTGTGAAACTCAGGTAAGTTGTACCTTTTATATATCTAAAATTAATTTGACCCAGAAGGCAGTAGTACACAGTTCCTCTTGGTCAGCAAATATGTGTGGTGGAGACCTCAATTTAATCACATTTCTTCTTTCCCTCTGAGTCTAGCACTGGACTGTGACATGAGTTCTAGATTTGGATGACTAATGTAAGCTGAGTTCTTCCTGTTTAAAATGCATAACATACACTAGGTCGGATATTTTGGCTTTTAGAAGTATCTTGCTTCACCTACAAAAAAGAAATGAGTCAAAGAAATCCTATGAAGCTACTAAAAATCCAAACTTTATAGAAAATAATTCCAGAATTGAAAATATGACTGAAAATTTTTGAGAGATTTGGAAAGCTATGAAAATTTTGTTTCCAAATACTTTTGTTCTCCATAAATTCTATTAGATATTTGTATTTTTGAAAGAGGTTTGTGAAGAAAGCTTCATGAGAGGCTCCAACTCAGGATGTCTCCAACCACTCCTCCAGAAACACTGGAGCTATGAATTGCCAGTATATATCTGTTACTGTGTTAAATCAAAAATATGTATGTACATAATCTCAATAATTGGTGGTCAAAACTTCTAGTGAACCCACAGGTTTATTTCTTAGTTTTCTCACCAAAAAATTGGATATTTATACACAACTTGACATGTGGTTATGTGACTTCTTTTTTTTATATTATTTCTCTGTGGCCCCATTTGTGATATGGAAAGAGGGTTTCAGCGCCAGAATTGCCAAATCTACTGCTTCTCAGGTTTTTCATACCCCCAAAAGAAAAGCATCATTTCCTTTTCTTTTATGATATTTTTCACCAGGGTTCAAAACATAGCTCCCCAAGTGTCCTACATGTGATATTTTAGCTGTCTTATAAATTCTGACACAATGGCAAAGTCTAGTGAGTTCTGCTTTTCATCTTTTCGTTCTGTTTGCTCAGTTTGGGCTTCATGAAATATTTCTTGTCGGTCTTGTATCATCTTTTAATATTTATTCATTGCAAACCCATAAAGGACTTCATCCAGTCATTTTGGTGTTTTGTTTTAATTTTCAATTACCTCATCTAAAACAAACGGCATTACTCACAAGAGGGAAGTGAAAAATCTTGTGATATTTTCCACTGATATACAGCTTAAATACAAAACTAAACTGCACCAAAGCACATCCCCACCTATTATGTTAGTGTGCAATTATCTATACTGGTAAACTATTATCCTCCTCCCTGAAGGAGAGTTCTTCCTATAATAGCAGCACTCTTTCCAATAATTATCAGGAATGGCCTACGGATAATTCTAAACGGATTGTTTATTTTGTATGAAAGAAGTAGAGGAGAAGAGAAGTTGGCTGTATTGAAATAAAGATATGGTACAGTAACATCAAACAAATATTCAAATAAATATAACTAGTTCTCTGTGACACTTCATCTATATAGCTATTGTAATTGAGTCCTTTTCCTCATTTTTTATTCTCCTTTTCTATATAGTTCTTATGTTTTTCTTCATGAAGTTGTGTCATCCTGCATTTGTACAGCTTCCATAATTCATGGAAGCATTTCTAACCACTATATAATCCCAGTAATAAGAGGTTGAATTGGGAGGATGAGGATTTTCAAGTGTTCACAACACTAGAAAGGTAATGGCTATAGTAAATAATACAGTTCATACTGAAGTAGAATTCTCTGGTTGAGTCATGAGAGACTCAAAATGTTATTGCATCTTCTTTAATTAAACTCTGTGGTTTGCTTAATAAACGAGAAAAATGAAGCATATGAGCTGCATATCTCCACAAATGTTATAAACTAAATCTGTAATGAAGCTGAAGTTTACAATCAAGCAGGTTTGGTCCCAGGTCCTGTTGCAGACGTGCTGTAGTCTCACCCAAGGTGCTTAATCTCAATAGGTGAAATGCATCCAGAAAATCTGTTGTCCTTTCCAAAGAACAGTAGATGAAATAATTCAACACCAATTTCAGTTCCGAATTCCAAGAAGCAAACCCATCTGAGGAGAGATTTGCAATCACATACAGTCCAATTGTTTGGAATTATTGCCTTTGTCACAGGCCAGCTGATATTATAGAAAAATGTGTGTGATTCAAGTGAGGAATCCATGACTAATGCACAACCAGAATTAAAAACAGGAAAAAAATTCTGGATCTTAGTAAGTGTGAAAATAATCAGAGAATATACTATGCCTTTCTTCCCTATCTATGGGCCGTTTTTACACTGTAGATTTTTTAAGAACTCCATAGTAATTTTAGCAATAGCCTTAGCATTTTAGCATAACTTTTAGCATAACTTTAGTAATTTTAGCAATAAATAGAACCCTCTACACCCTTTTAGTCCCCTGATTCTGCTGTAGATGGCAGTTGTTAGCTATTAAAGTGATTGGATTCTGGGAATATAAAGTGGTGAACACTGTATCTTTAACAGCTCAAGTGTTTTTTGCGTTTTGGGTTTGTTAGGCATTTTGGTTTTTTTTTATTGTAAGCCAGAAGCCCAGCACCATACTTCTGACAGTAGGCAGAAAAAGCTGCTTAGGGAAAAATGGTGAGCAGTAATTTTTTCCTAGGAATGTCTTCTCCACGGTGCAGTATTCAGTGGTCTTCCTGAGGCAGGAGCTGGCAGAGCCCTCTCATGTACCAGTGACTGTCGGACCTGTCCTACACAAGGACATCTCCCACCTAACTCAACATGGTTTATATTCTCCACCTCTGAGAAATTTACTGACAGTAAGTTCCACAAGCTGTAGACACACTGAGTGAGAAGTCCCTAAAGTACCAGACTTCCTTGTTTTATGTCTTCTTATTTCTTCATCTTCTCTTTAGTTCCTTCAATGTAATAACATTATATATAAATAATGAAAAAATTTTTACTGATTCATCTTTTCCAGGCTTTGCAAAATTCAGTTACGTTTCCCATCCTTTCTCTTTTTTTTCAAGACATGAAATTCACATTTATGTAATTTCTGTTTTTAAGAAGCCATTTCATTTTTTTATCATTTTTTCTGCCTTTCCTTGCACATTTACTGTTATTACATAACTCTGGGGGATGAGGACAAGAACTATATTTTCAAACTATCTTTACAATGCATGTATTATTAAATAAAAATAGTGCTATAAAGCTTTTCTCTTTGCTTTCCTAGCAATTACTGATATCCTATTTACTATTTAACAGCTACTGAATTTTTTATTTTAAAAGGTGGTAAATCCTGAAATTTTCTGAAAGCTATCCTCACTGATTCCAACATCCTGTGTAGAAATAGATAACTTAAAGTCTGTAGTTTAATTTCACAAGTCACTTTATCATCTAGCTAAACATAAGCTATCATGGGATCTTCTTGTATCCTACCTCTTTGCAATTAGCTCTGTATTTGATTTTTTTAGCAATTTTATATCATATACAATTTTTTTTTTTGCACAGTATTCAATCTCTTTCCCAGCCTGTACATATAATATACATATATAACCGTCCAGGAAAATTACAGATCACTGGATGGCTTGATTAGTCATTGTCCCTATCAACCCCTGTGAAGATTTTTCTCTAAACTGTTTTTTATCTTTGAAAGATTTCCTTTAAATCAGATTAACTCGGTCCTTTATATGATTTTAGAGCTTTGTTTCCCTCAAGGAAGGTTTTCATGAGATTTTATTTTTTCAGTTCAGAAACTTTAAAGTCACACATTTTTAGTTTACTGGCATTGTGGCACTCTTTCATGTATTTCCATTGGAGCACAATATCTTCTCCCCTAATTCATGATCCATGTGCCAGGCACATGTCTATGACTAGACCTATGATCACCTGTAAGTAACCTGGAGAGGAACCCATCAGAAAAAATTCATTGTGTTCCAGCTGCTGAAATAAAAGTGGAAGATAAGACCTACAGAGATCCCATCTTCTGCCTCTCCAAAGGCTCATTCCCAAGAAGCTGTGTAATTTCTTATGCTCTCTCCAAGACAACGGATTGATCAGAATTTACTGTAGCTACTGGCATCATATAGGACAATATTCAGAACCCCATCTATTACTATTCAAAGCAACAGAGTCCTAAATATATGCACAGACAGTTCATACCTCAAAATGTTGTAACCATGCTTCTTTTAATGTGGATTTCTTTATTCTGTCTCCATGAATTACTTAGAATACCTTTTTTATACAGTCCCACTTCCATATGTCTATGAAGTTACTTTCATAGCAAAATATGAATTTTGAATGGATAAAATATTTCCCTTCCACCTTGTACTAAGCATGGTGTAGTACAGCATGGCATAGGTTTCTGAATGTCACACACTCTCCTTGAATTTATCTTTGACCAGACCATTAATAATTATGAAGGAATCATGAATAAAGAATGGTATTTATCTTTCTGCTGAAATGTTATCTTGACCCACAGTGCCACAGATAGTGTTGTCTCTGTCTCGTTTTGGTCATTCCATATTCACCTGTCTCAAGGTCAGTGGGATGATACAATAATGAGAAAGTAGAACAAACACTGTCTAATGGAAGAAGCATTTCATAAAAACCTGTGATGGCATCTCTACAAAGACAGCAAAGGAATGCAGCTTTTTAGCTGAGCACTACCTGACAGATTCAATAATCAGGGGAAGGACTTAATTGATGACATTTCATTAGCATAATGAGTTGAAGCTGGGAAAAGAGAGTCTCTTATTAATTAATCAAACAAAGCACGAACTGTTTCAGTCCCTTACTCTCTGCCATTTTCCATTAATCATAAGACTGTGTATTAAACCTCATTTGAATTCACTAGGTGTTGAGCATTTCTGTGGGGAAAGCACTGGCAGAGTGGCATGCTCAAGTGAACACACTTACGTAGGTATGAAGCACATTAGAAATTCATGTTTGTGAACTTAAGCTCTCATCTCTGCAGGAAGTGCTGACAATATTTCTTGAGAAAACCCCAGACCTCAGTAGCCATAAGTATACAGATGAAAGCTACCTGCTCTCCATCCATCGGTTACTTGGCTACAAGCGTTTAATACATCAGGGTGAATTTTCAGTACAACAGGGAATGCAGGGACTATGATGACTGCTGCCAGAATAACTTTTTTACAACACAGTCTGCCATGCATTGGGCAGTTTTCCTTATTATTCCCAGCAGTATTTTCTTTGTATTTTGCATTACATTTATATAAATAAAAAATGGAAAACCAGAGGTATTCAGGAGTTCAGCTAAATTTGTGCTTGCTGTTGTTGTTGTATCTATTTTGTGGAGAACATTTGTAGTCTGTGATGATGACTGCCTCAATAAATTTTTAGTAGCTAGGAAAATGGGAATAAATCAGAAGTCTTCTGTGGTCCAAGCAGAAAGATATTTTTCCTTTCCATCTTTAGTGTACTTTTCCATTGGAAGAGAAAAATATATCTGAAGACCAGAGAGAAGCAGTTTTTTGTCACTTTATAGTAGTGCTTATATTGGAGAAGATGCATTTCAAAAGGCTGCATATTCAATTTCTACAACTTTTATTTTTAAATTTATTTTCAACTCTGTAAATGACAGAAGTCTTTCTCTTATGCAGCTGGTAGTTGTAATCATAGGCTTAAGAATCACGTTCCTTCTCTGTTGAATCTTGAGTTTTTTCTTAAAACTGGCTTAGTGTCAGTAAAACAGAATAATTTTTTGCAAAGTCCCCTTTATAGTCTAGTCTCTCTCAAAGGTTTCTTTGGATACTTACTGATGTGGAGGTGATTAAAATGATGTTAGATACAAGAGTACCTGCTAGCTAACTCAGATATTTTAGAGGAAAATGGCCATCATCCTTTTGAGAAAAGATGTGTGTTAGCTGTGTTTTGAATGGAGCTCTCCTCTCATCACACATTGACTTCAAGCTCAGCTGCAGGGTCAGGCCTTTAAGCACTGTAAGTAGATTCTTACTAGATTTTGGTAATTACTCAGTCCTTCCAAGGTGACTGCAGAACAGAGAAAATTTAGGCACATAAGTGTTTTAGTTATGAAAAACTTGTTGCAGAGAGTGTTAAGAGCTTGACAAAGATATGCTTTTAGTTTTACTTATCTTTATTCAAATATGATTTAGTGTCTAAATATCATTGAAAACCTTGACACAAATATTTCTCTACTTGCTAGGTGACAAATTTAATTTCTTTTCAATTTGAAAATAGAATCAATAGATTATGTAATTTCTGATAAGGCTTAAATTTAATGGATGAAGGCTACAGAAAAAAGGTATTTAGTGGTGATGAGACTGCAGGCACTTGCCACTGCACTTGAATTTTATTTCAGCAGATAAAAAACCCTGAAGACAAACTTAAAAGAATTGTTTTTTCATAAGCTAGTATTAATTAATTTAATATTGACAGGATTAGTATAGTAGACAGGTATATTCTGCAGTTAGCTGGGTTTGTTTTCAGCAGTAAGGCTGATGCACTTCAGGTTCATAGAATTGATGACTACAGTATAGAACCATATAAATATTGCAGTGCTGCACACTTTTGTGCTTTCCATTTTAGTATCTACACTTTCATGATTATCTCCAGTGCCAGAAACAATACATTTTTATTAAGGTCTTCATAGTCATTGTGGAATTGTATTTTTAACTTAGTTTCAAAACTTTTATATAAACTTTGAAATCTATTGCACTATAATTTCAGATGATATGTCTGCTTCTCTGTACTCACAGGCACAACATTCTCACAATTCACATTGAAATAAATGATATCCACACAGCTATTGTGCAACATCTTTTTCAGCTGTACCATCAATGGATGTGAAGCAAGAATGTAGAATTGATCAACAGACATAACACTTTCAGCTAGAGGAAAAGAAAAAGTGAATGAAGCAAAAACCAATACATTATTCAAACTTTGTGTATATTTAACATGGTCCTTAATTTAGTCAAGGTTCCTGAATGAGGCATATGTATGATTTAAAACATGATTTGCTTAATATGTATCCAAAATATGGGTAATAGAAAAGTGCAGATTTTTTTTCCTAATGATGTAGTGTAAGACAGAAAGTACTCCATTTTTCTTTATTTATTTGCTTAGTATTTTATGTTCTGTAACAGCGTAACTGAGAAAAAAAAGCTGTGTTTTAAAAGTTGGGTTGTTGGGTTTTTTTGCAAGAAAACACTGCATATGAATTTTTCTCAGTATTTCTATTGCAAGCTAATTAAGAAATCTATCAAATTCTGGTAATTCAATATCCAGCTTATTCTAGTATTAAAATATTAAATATTCATACTTCGTAAATAGGGATTGGTACTATCAGTGAACAATATAAAAGCAATACTGATAGGAATGTGAATATTTTAAGACTTAAAATTACTTCCTGAAAATTTATTTTTAAAAGGTAATTCTAACCACTATGGAATTTGTGGTGGACTACAATGAGACAAAAATCATACGATCAAAGAAAAAAGCCTATGTTTATTTCTTCTGAGCAGCACATTTTCCTGAGGCTGTAGGAAGGTTTTTGGGGCCATTTCATAACGGGGCTGCAGATATCCTCCATTTGGATGAGTGGCACTAATGGCCATATTCCAACCCCAGCCTCAACATAACTTGTAAAAATGCTGCTGATTTAAATTCAAAAGCAGGTTAGTGAGATCTTATTGAAGTGAAAATCTGTGAGGGAATAAAACATTGAGTGAAATTAGACACTCAGTAGTGGCAGATGTTTGTAGAGTTGTTCCAGTTAAAGTTCTTGCTCATACCCAGTTAGGTGGGTGCGAGGACTTAGAGAATGCAGTTGAATGTCTCAAAACACCATCAAGGAGGGAAGTTCCCGTAAGATAAGCCATCAAAACAGACTTGTGGTAAGTGCAGACAGTAAGAGCAGTAAAATGCTAATTCCAGGCCTGGTAAAGCAGATCTGGGTAATGCATCTGGACAAAAGTTCACATGGTAGCAAACTGGGAAAGAGCACACATGCTGGCCCAAGTTGTTGAAATGGCATCTACACCCCATGGATACCCAGGACTTGGACTGTACCTGCAGAAGAACAGCTCCAGGACTCCCACCACTGAAGACCAGGCTGAAGAAGGACCAGTGGGATGCCACAGGAATTCACATGGTGGTGATATCTTTTGCTTAATTTCTCTCTTTCTCTCTTTCACTCTCTTTCTCTTCCGCCTGCCCCGTCTCTATCTCTATTGACTTCAGTAATGGTCTTGTTTGCACCTTAATTTGGGCAGAAGCATCTCTTTTTCTGTCAATTATGGGTTACATTTTCCTTCCAGTAGCTGATTCTTAGTGCATGCAGCCACCAAAGTGTACAGAAAACAGATACCAAACTAGAAAAGGTCTTTCCCCATATTTTAACCTGGCGATCTCTCCCAATTCCTAAGACATCATCTAATTTGTTGACTTTGTATAAGAAGATCAGTACAATTCTCAGAAAACTTTTTGGAAAGACCTGCTTTCACAGGTGTAGTGTGAACTTGGACATAGAAGTAACTAATTTGGAAAAAAAAAAAAAAGCTAGAATGAAATTCCTACTGAGACTTGTACTTGAAAAAGATTTAGGATTCTTGCATGCATCTACTTGCAGAGAGTCCAGCTTCTCATGAAGCTTTCCTAGCTATGGATAGTGAATTTCTACTCGAGGACTGAGCTTTTAGGCTAAATTCCTTTTGCAGCTTTAGCCCACAGTGGGCTGTTACAATTTAATTGACCCTGTGAAGTACTGTACTACTCACTTTCTTGTAAGGCATATAGTAAAATAAATTCATAGTTCCAGATGTAAACCCACATTTTGCTATTTCTCATAGGAACTTATTTGAAATTATTCTCCCAGCCTTTCTCAATGGGCTTTTATGAAAATACCATCTGTACAGTTAGCTTTCACATTAAATATAAATGCACATATTAAAGGAAAAAAAATATTTAAACCAAAGTTTTGCCAAGAGGTCTAATTAGAGAAAGAAGAAAATATTGAATACATATTAACCCCAAATCTGTACATCCCATAGTATGTTCTAACACATACAATGGAGATTACTAAATCATTTGAAGACATCAAAAATTAACATTTTGATGTCAGAACATACTAGTTTGGGCTATTTAGCTCAGGGAATTCTGAGAAATGAGATGAATTCAAGAATCACTGGATTTGGTATTACAGGTAGCATCTCTTGTCACATGGAGTGTGAATATTTGGGCAGTAGCCCCATATGAATGTAGTTGTATTTCTTTATTTTTGCATTGTATTATATCTCAGGAACAAGATTAATCTTAATAGGTAGTAATAAAAGATTGCATGTAGGTGGACTTGTTATTCCTGGAGCATCCTTCTACCAGGATAAATAATCACTTCCATAATTTCATGAAGTATAGAAACAGTAAATAGAGCTTGTTAAGAATGATAAAGTAAACCTCAAACATTGCAAGCACACATTTTCCAGCTGCAGTATTTCAACTTCTCATAATAAAAACAGTTTCAATAATTGAATTTGTAAGATTTTTTCCTATTCATAGGAAATCAACTTCATGCAAAAAGCAATTTTAAATATGTCTGGATTTAATTTGTTTTCTGCATGTACAGTATTATGTTATTTATTGATGTTACAAGTCAATTCTCATTTTATATTTTCTGCAGAATGTATATGTGATAAAATCTTGAGAATATGATTTATTTAAAGCAACAATAATTTTCAACAACTGTTTTAGAAGTCAAATTAAGTAAAAACAATAATCTTGCTTCTTAAAAACACCTTACCATAGCAAAAAAATCTAATACTTCAAATGCAAACATATTGAATTAAACAATATTACTTATGAATACGAGAATAGCCAGTTTACAAAAAATAAAAGAATTTATATGCAGGTTGTCCTTATATCTAAACCAAAGCTGGTTGCAAGTTTCGTGGTCCTGAGAGTCCTCATCTATAAATATAGGCAAATAATGATACATTTTCTCACAAGAAATTTTTTATGAATTGGATGCAAGGTGAAATCCATTTACACTTGACAAAAAAATACTAGGATATATTTAATACAACATGTAAACTCTTTTTTTCCCGGTTAGCTTCTAACTCTGATTATAATATGATACAGAATGTATACAGAGTATTTCCATGGGAAAAAAAAAAATTAAAAAAAAAATATAATTTTATCCAAAGAATAAAGATGTGTATGACTTGTGCATTACATGTAGTGGGCTTAAGAAAAATGAAAAAGATATTAGAAATATAAATTAATAAAAGTAATTATTATTTTTTATTTACATAGAGTGAAAAGCTCTACACAAACCCCATTCTTAATCTGACCAGATTCTATGCAAAGTCTTTTTTGTGACTTGTCAACATTTCTGTGTGACTTCAACATATAAGTTTGCAGCAGCTGTTGCCTGTTATCACTGTGCTTAGTAAGACAGACAACTGAAAAAGTTGCCTCATAAATATATCTAATATAAATTTATCAGTGCTTGCTTTTATTTTTGAATGTTATTATGATAACCACTTACCAGAATTATATTAGCTTGATTTTACCCAGGTTGTAACTTCCTAGAATTTTTGGGCATCTGGTTAATTCTTTTTACCTGTTTATTTACCTAAGTTCCTGCAACTATAAAACCCAAAATTGCTTACACTTCTTAATGTTTCCTAAATAATCCAGCACAATTTTCTCCACAGCTGAGCAAGGTATAAAAAAAGACCCTTTGTCTGAATCAATTTTCTTTATCTAATTAGGTGAGAAGTTTTTATCTCAATTATGCTGTTAGTAGCTAGATGTTTGGAAACAGAAAAGATGATGCCTCAAAGAGTGGTATGAGAAAAAACACTTCACATAAGGACATTAAATTGACTAAACTTGCAAAAAGACTGAGAAGGGTTTTTTTTAGATCTCACATATGCTGTGAAAGAAAAATGGAACAGAGCCAGAATACCAACTATACAGAACATTAATCAAAGCATTCTGACTCTATATTCTAATCTGATTTCTAACTCCATAAGAAAGTTCAACAGAACTTTATGCTCGAAATCATGGCAGTGTATCAGCAAACAAATGAGGTAGAAAAAAATCAGTCTTTGACATTTGGAACCCAATACAGACAAAATTATGCTAGCCAGAGTGAGAATCAGACAGAAGTCATAAATTCCCTGTTCACCAACACATCTGTACCCTTCAAATAACAACAACTGAAATGAGCATATTATGGAAGGAAAGGAATTAAATCCTTTCCATCTCTAAAATATGACAGTCCCTACTGTCCCAGACATCCCTAGTTTGATGTTACCTCATAGTTGGCTTAGTAGATATATACTGGTTAAGGGACTCCATAAATGTAAGAGTTATTAATTCTGTTCTGCTAATGTGTGCATGTACACACATTATTCACAATGTCAAATGTAGGTGTTCTATCAGTGACCACTATTGACAGGAGCTGATGTCTCTTCAAATGTTTTACCCTCACTCACTCCAATGCACTTATAGGTTGAATGAGGAGTCTCAAACTTAGAAAAAAAAATTCTCTTAGAAGGAAAGTTTATTCCTAAAGATCAACAAAAATACATAAGTGGCAACGATTCTCTTGAAAAACATTTTTCTAATCATATCCTGTGGGTTTTAGGGCAAATCTTTAAAAGATGAATGTCTTACTAACCGTTATCCGCCCTTTTCTTAGAGTCTAGCTGTGCTCGGGAATTTTTTAACCATTTCAGATATGTTTATGCTGTCTCAGTTCCTAGATTTCACATGTGACCAAAGCAGAGATGTCTTCTATAAAATACCTTTGAAGTATATAATTCAATACATAATTGTTAAGTCAGTGCACTCAGAACTGAATAAAAATGATCACATTCACCATCTGTTACAGTCACTTCAGATGCCAGCTCCAACTGGCATATTGACTGGTGGTCTGAGAATGTTCTCACAGTTTACAGAGAAACCTAGACGTCAAGAAAATCATGCTATTTCCAGGTATCCCTAATGTATCTCAATTTTTTATAAAAATAAAATAATAATTTTTACAGTCCTCATTGGCACATTTTAAGGTGATGCCGAATTTTTTAACTAGTTTTTGAAAACTGTTTTGATATCTCAGGATGAAATATTTTTCAAGCTCAACACTTTTAAAATTAATGCAAAGTGTTTGTTTTCTTCTTTGAATTCTGCTTATTTGCTCTATAGTGGACCTGAAGTATTTCTCATTCTCACACTGTATCTGTGATCTTTCCTTCTGTGATTTTTTTGGCTTGATATGCAGCTTTCTTCTATTTATTCTCCATTACTCAAGTCCTGTTAGTGGATATTTAGATCATCTTTCCATGTTCTTACGCCCTTTCAAATTAGCTTCCTAAAGCAAGGAGTCAAATATATTTGCACTAAAATTTGGATTCTGCGTTACTTATTTTTAGAGTATTGGGTCCAGGATAGATAAAATAATATTTTACTTTAGTAGGAGCCAGGACTCCTGCATTTCAGCCAGGATGGATAGGTAATTAGGTGTGGAGAAAGCTGCATGTAACTACACACAATCCATAAAGAAAAGGCTGTTGTTAATTACATCAAAAATGTGAACTGGAACCGTGTGAAGATACAAGAAGGAGATCATGTCTACAGTGCCATCAGCCTGTTGGAGGTACAATTAATCTAGCTTTAAACTAGTCATAATCTAGCTGAAGCAGCACAAGGCTCTGACCTTTTGCTTTCTCTAACTGCTATCACTATGTAGAGCTCTCAGATAGCTGTTGTCCATTTTAGTGCCATACTGAAGCTGTGTCTTGCTCTTCCTTTCTTCTGAGAGAAACTTGGTCTGTAATTTGTTTCAATAGCTCCCTAGCAGTCTAATTGATACCAGGAAATTGTTGCTGCTTTTCCCTGAGAATCCTCTCAAGAAGCAGATAATGTTATCTTAGCCTTATTGTATCAGAGGCTTCATATCACCTGCAGGGCAAAAAAAGTTTGAGGCAACCATGTATCAGACCAGAAAACACAGAGCAACTTCTCTACCTTTCTAATATTAATTAATATGAAACATACACAATAAATGTAATTATTTGCCATAAAATTAATATGACTGGAAGTTGTCTAGCTGATTCAATCAGTTAGTCTTAGGAAGGCAGTTGTAAAGTAAAATTTGACAGAGCATCTGGTTGGCTTTTCTCCATTTATTTTTCCATAGTTTAGGCCAACTATATTATGTCCCTTTTTTTCTTTGATTTTCATTGAACTATGATCATTATTTTTCCTTCTATGCAAATATGAAACATTTCCATGTCTCTCTACTCCCTTTTTCCTAGCTTTTCCTTTGCCTGATTTGTACTCTGCATTTTGGTTCTTCTAAGTCTTATCATATCTGGCAGTAATCAAATTCCAGTATTCTTCCTACATGAAACTCAAAACAATCCTAGAAGGGATGAAACAGTACTGATGTTATTATTAACTTCTCTAAATAAAATTTTAGCATGTTTAGTTTTGCATGTTTCCATATGCATGGTTGATTTATTTGTAAAAAAATATAGTGAGGCCTTGCTTTAGAGTGACCATTGACTTCCTTCTATGTCCAAGCATGATGTAAATTGGTAGTCATTCCAACAGCAGAAAACTGTAAATCTGCATAGTTTAGTCATTAATCAGCTATTAATCCAATACTCTTTATGTTCTGGGGTTTTATCATTGACTATTAGTGAAAAGAAGACTGTTGCTTGGGTACTGGAAATAACAGTATGGCATTATAGATTTCCAACACTATAATTCTACTCCACAGGAAAAAAAAGGATTCTTAGATTATGCAAATCAACGATAGTTCCCTTGACAACAGTGGTGAACGTGAATTTGCACTACATACATGTTTTAACTACAGTATTCATTGATGCAGCAGTGACTCTGCATATAATTCTTTCACATCATTAATTTGCTTTTAATGGTATTTTTTAGCTGATCCTAAATGTAGTATTGATTCAAATACTATTATTTCTGCACTTACATGTTATTTGACCTTACTGTTAATGCTGTCCTAGAAAGCAATCTCAAGAAACTGGTAGCGTTTTTGAAAGAAAACAAAAAATTCAGTTGGAATCTCATTTTGACAGCAACTTCCTTGTTATTGTGAGATTTTCAATATTATAATTTAT
Source organism: Daphoenositta chrysoptera (assembly GCA_013397915.1). Taxonomy (NCBI): domain Eukaryota; kingdom Metazoa; phylum Chordata; class Aves; order Passeriformes; genus Daphoenositta; species Daphoenositta chrysoptera. The sequence goes on along the minus strand of VZRO01003202.1, from coordinate 96,564 downwards.
GGATTTTCTTTGATTTGCTTCACTTTAACCTAATTTCTTGCTATGCAAGTGAAGATCTATGTCAAATTTTGAATCAATCCAATCAGAGGGTTATATTTACTATTCTGACTTCACAGTCTTGGATGTCATATTATCTTAATGTGAGAAATTTAGATGAACTAAGTGTTTTCCTAATTTGCAAGCCTAACTCTTCTTTCACATACCAATCAGATTAACATAACTTGTTTGACCTTCTTATAGAGAACATTTCTTTATGCTATTCCTGTGTATTTCTTTGTGTCTGTCCATATGGTTAAAAAATCTGGTTGAGTTCATATTTTGTTCACAACCATACTGTATTTTAACACTTACTATGCATATATGTTTGTACAAGGGGAACAATCTGCCTGAAAAAGATACGTTAAAGAAAGGTATTGCTAGCAGTTGGTTTGGAATTCATGCTGGGAAAAGTATTGTTACACAAGATGTTGGAAGAGAAACGGTGCCAGATAACAACCTGTCATTACATACAGAGATTTCCAACTATCCCTACTTAGAAAACAATGGTTTAAAAACCTCCTAAAAGGAGCCAGCCTAAACAGGAAACAATCAAAAGACATCAGTGTTTCTGATTAGGAGACACTTATGAAACACATAAAAGAATTATAGAGATGATCAGTTTTTGGGATTTGTGTACTACTTTGGTACCTCTCTGCTGAGTAAGTCTGAATAAGACTTTATGGCTTGACCTGGTGTTCTAATCTAGATGGAACATTCATTCCATATTTATGGAACAAGAATACAAGTAATATGATTCATACTAGCTTCTATCATTGTATAGATTAGATTAAGATTGTACTTTTCACACTAGGTACAGAGACAGTTTGGATTCTGTCCTAAAAGATTTGAATGAACCCACAGTCAATGATAATACTGCCTGCATTCTCAGAAATCTTCAAAATACTTAGGACATTTTTATAATAACTCCATGAGAAGCATCTCAGAATGTGGCCTCTCCATATTACACATATTTCAGGACAGACTGCATTATTTTTTCCTGATAATCAGATATTTAATCATAAGTATTTCAGGGTTCACTTAGATTCAGGAACTGTATTTCAGTCATATATGTAGAAAATGTCACCTATAAAATGGGATTTTTCAAAGGAGAACACTAATGTTCTTTCTGCTGTTACTTATCTCTCCCTGTAATCTCACGTCCCTACAGGAGGCACCACTCGACCATTCTATATAATGACTGTTGTTGGCAAATGAAAGCAATGGAACAAATGCCAGCCCTTCCAAAGCCAAATCCTGTCAATGCCTGCTCCCTGGTTGGCAGGGAGCACCCTACTCAAATGCTAAGAGGTTTGTTGGCTTCACTGTCTGCTATAATTCACCTTGTTACGGAAGAAAACAGCTGTCCCACGATCATGTCCTGGACATGTGCCATAACAACTCACTGAGTTAAAATCCCAACTTGACTGCTAGTACCAGGATTCAGTGTCATGAGTGCTGGTGGATGAATTGTAGAGCAATCTTAAGGGGATAGAGTGTAATTGATTAATCTTTAATGCTATGTCTGGAAAATGAGCTGCACTTGAAAATATTTATTGCATGCACAATTAGCACAGCTCTGACATTTTATGTGTTCAGAAAGCGGAGAAGTCAAACAAAACTTTTCATTATATGCGCAATGTTATGCACACTGGTAGGATTTGCTATCCAGTTGTCAGATAGAGACACTGAATGATCTTCCCATGAAATCCTGAGGGACATCAATATATAGCTGTAGAGTAAAATAAGCCACCTTTATCCCCAGAAGGCATATTTCTTTCTTGTCTAATATGGACATCAATTCAATATCACAATGTTGTTAAAATGTTTTGCTAAGGAATTTCACTCTAGTATTGCATAACCAAATGGATTCATGTTCTGAATAGAGAGATATTAATTACAAAAATATACTGTAAGCTAGATTTGGGCCTCCAGTGGCTTTAATCCTCTATTTATTTCAGTTAATAATAGCCTTTAATTTTAAGAAAAAAAGAAAAAAAATGCCATTAAGAACAACTCAGGAGCAATCCATTCCCAGTCTGAAGGTCACCTATGAACTTTTTAATTCCCTGAAAAATATTCTCAAACTAGTTTCAAAGCTCAAACTTTCACTGGAATACCTGATTTAGTTTTCACGGTAAAATAAAAATATGACAAAAAAAAAATAAATGAAAACAGAAGAATTTATAAAAGAAAGAAGAATGAGAAAATTATATAATGTCAGATAAATGACTGTCAGTTTATACAGTTAATATTAAGGGAATCTAGGTATACCTGCAATCACATATGCAGATTGATGGAGCATCAGATTTCTTGCTTTGACAAATTCATTAAACATAGGAATTCTGAATATGGAAAAGGAATGCATTTTTATAGATATCTGTTTTGTCTCTTGAATATCTTCATCTCTGGTAGAAAATATAAGTTCTGTTTTGGGTGTGTCATTTTGTAATTCAAATAAGGGTCTAGATGGAATACTTCTTTGCTGTGCCAATGGTGAGATTTCACTTTGCTGTATTCAGTGACATCTAGAATAAGCTCCAACTTAAACTCAGAACTCTTCAGGGCAGGAGCAGTGTTAGAACTCTATAAAAAACTCATCACTCATACTTTTATCACCATATAAGAAATATTAATGATAGCAATAACATTTCCTAAATATAGATATTTACAACCTGATAAAATTCTCACCCGGGAAAACAGTTAGAGAGATGTACGTGTGAGTTGAGAGAGCCAGTTCGTACTTTTATACATTCTTACCTCTGCTGATTCAAATGAGCAGTAGGGATGTCCCAAACCAGAAAAAAAAAGAAAAAAGAAAAAGAAGTTGGCATAAACCCAAATTAGCATAGAGTTTAGCATGTTTAAGAGTCCAGGTCACAATGTTTATTTGTGTTTGAATATTTATCTCTATTGTGCGAAAAGAACTAAGTAGCCTTAACAGAAAATAATTTTATTGTCTAGATGTCCTACATGCCACCACAGTTTCCTTACTAGATCTAAATAAACTTTTTTTCTCTTTTCTCAGTATCATTCTCTAAAATTTCTTGGTATGAAAAAGTGACTTGTATTTTCTCAATAGAGAAAGGAAAAAATGTGAAGTGACAAAGAAGCAAGAAATATTAGTTTGTTTCTGATAATTTCAGTAAAACCCACTGAAACAACTTTCATAGCACAGTACCACTTTGTGTGATTAAGAGTAATGGAATCTGGATTTTAGCACAAATATTTCTTGCTCTCTGATTAGCTCTTCCGGTTTTACTCAAAAATTAAATTTGTATAGCACTATTATAGGGTCATATGAAACCAGCAAGTTAGACCTAGAATAGTATTCTGATTCTAGAAAGAATATTCAGACCCCCAGACCCATTCAGTTCTCTCAGTCATGCAAAGCTCCCTTGTCAGCTGGTTACAGGCCAGCAGCCTGGCACCTCGGAACCCAGGGCAAATGCTTCACTTGAGAAAGCTGCTGTTGCTCACAGTTACGTGGGACACACTGCGTGTGATGCAGTCCATCTCTTTATCCAGAGTCAAAAGTATTCGGAAGGTGTTGGATGCCCAATACATCAGTATGCACCCGACAGGAACCCAAGGCAGGAGGTGCTGAACTGCTTTCCTTTGAACTGCCCAGCAGTGCTCAAGCTGAGTACTTCTTCTGGCAATTTCTATAGCACATTTCCCTGTATCCTTTGGAGTACTTGCCAAAATACTAAAATCTTGCTAATCAGTACTATTTTTAATTTTGATAGTGAAATTGCTAACACAGATATTCACTGCTAATGAGCAAAACCAGCACTGACACTTCTCAATGAAAACAGAAGTAAAGAATTTTAAAAATTAATAATTTGGATATTTTAATATTACTTTCATGCTAAATTTCCAAGAGTACTTTGCAAAGGTATTAGATAGAAGCTGACAATGCACAGACTAAACAGGCAAACACCTTTAATCTCAGTTGCAGTTCAAGCACTGGTCAAAGACCTGATGCTATAGATGAGAAAAGAATCTTTCACAGAATACTGAACTCCCTCCCCAGTGATGCTTAGGAGCCATAAAAACCACCTTCTCTGCAGTAGTAAATACCAGCAAGGATTTGTAATAATGGATATTATAATCTGCTTTATTGAGCAAAGGGAGCTTTATCAATTGCTGTATAATTTGCTTCACTGAGAGGCTGATATATTTTACTTGTGTTTGATTTTACAGGCCAAAAAATTTAGCACAGCTTCATTATAAACATGAAGTTTAGCAACTTTTCTGTAATTCCTGTTAATGTTCAGTACTTTTCTTCATAAAACTACAAGAAAACAAAATAAAACTACAAAGTAAAACCTTTAAAAAAATTTGTATCATAAAATAGATATATTAAAAGAGTTTTAATCACAGCTTAATTATTTTCTAATTATGAATTGTCATTACAGAGGAAGATGGCATGATATTTACAGTGTAATTTTTAATAATTTATTTATTTTAAGAGTGAAATAATGCATTTTTGTTCTAGTAAAAATAATCATTCATATTTGTCCATGGAGGTGGTGATAGACAGTTTTTTATGAAAATTTTCGTCTTTTATTTAATGTGCTTAACTTGTGGGTGAACTTCCAAAGACGGGGCATTCCCAAGCAAAGGGTGAGTAGATGGAGTTAATATGACCTTCAATCACCAAATGAAGATCTGCAAATGTGAACCCTGATCATCCCCTCTTTCTCCTACTAAATAGAGGGTCTTCACCGATGATTTATTAAGCAAGCAAAGGTGGTTCATGTCATCGGAGAGGCATCACACTGAAGAGTCACACAAGATTTACATTAAAATTTCGGGCTGGCAGTGTTGAAAATTATCAACACAAGATCAATTGACAAGAAATTTGGGCTTCTTGCCTTCCCCATTCCTAAACTTGAATAGAAAATTACAGTAATTTAAAAGCTTTAGAAACAAAGATCTAAATTGAACTATAGGCTAACCTAAACCTTCTACATTTGCTTCCAAGCAATATCACTTTACGTAATATTAATGAAGAACTACTTCAAAACAGATATTAAGTCGGATGTGCTAATAAATAAAGACTTGACTGAATTCAGTGTGAGCACAAAAGCTTTTTACATTTGTAAGAGCTCAAAAATCCCTTATAAATCTTGTAGTTCTTTCACTGCCATTGTAATCAAAACATTTCTTAGGGTGGGGAGAGAAAGAGATGCGGATTCTGAAAGATAGAATGGGTAATCTGCATTTAATAAAGACCTGGTAATCTACACTACTAGCTAGCACTGAATATGTGTAGATTTTGGTGCTTCTCTGACATTTGCAGGGCATAGATCACTCCTATTTGGAAGTTGTACATGGCTACAACATTCAGAAATCTCTGCAGTAGCTGATGCTGCCTGGAGACCAATTTCAGAATCTCCAGAGAGAATATAAAATGAAGTCTGAGCTAACAGTGTGGCCAGGCCACTAGACAATATTGTGTTACAGGAGACCATATCAATACACAGAGCACTTTCTTCACTGTGAATATGATTTTCAAACCTAAGTGAAAATGCATTCAGACTATTACAGAAAAAGATACAAATTCTGTAGACCCTTGCTGTATACAAGTGCCCTCTATTTCTTTTAAATTTTTCATCCCTTCCCCTTTTCTCACAGTGAGAAAGAAGACATGCACAGCTTTTTCATTCAAATAACTGCATTCAGTGACATTTTAAACACAGGACCTTAAAATATCATTCATTCAACTACAGATGGATCTCATGGGTCTATTTTGGCAAACTTACAATATATTAATAAATACACTTTGTATTCATCTCTTCTTGTCTTTAATTTGTCTTACAGTTTGGTTTTCCTATAAAAATGCAGTCTGTCTGACAGGGTGAGACTGTTTTAGTTTTGCTTTAAAATCGGTGACCACAAGTGTTAAGTTAGAAAAGTGGATCATATTTCAAATGATGATATAATCTTGGCTTTTGTGCCATGTTCAGGGATATCTTTTACATGTGGTGAACCTATGGAAATACATATTAATATAATAACATACAAACCCTTTCTCCTTCTACACTTTTTTTTTCACATACTTAGATTAGTCTGTGTATACCTGAAAGCAATGCTCTGACGTATTTAAATGTATATTACTCAGAAAACAATTGGTGAACGTATGGTTTTTTTCCTCCAGACTCCTGATCCATAGAGTTGACCTTAGGTTAAAATGTTATGCTTTTATCTGGGAGACTGATGCAAAATAAAGCCATATTTTTTTCTTATTTTTTCCTCCTGATATGACATTCTCCCTTGAAACCATTAACACTATGATGTTTATTTATCTAGACTCCTCAGGTTATTTATTGGTAGTAAGCATTAAATGTTTCTCTGAAAATCTTTATTTGGTATAAATCTGCAGCTGTATTAATTTCATTGGTGCTCTGTCAGTGTACCCCAGCAGAAGTTATAAAGCACAATATTTAATTATAAGAGTATGCTCAAGAAGTAATAAGCACCTCATCAAAAGCCCTCAAGGTCTTTCAGAAACATTAACTGAACAAGATTTATTTCACCAACGTGTGGTAGACAAGCATTATTAGATTCCCTGGTGTTTTCTTTATCAAAAATTTGAAGTTGTTGTGTTTATAAACTGCTTCAAAGGAAGGGAACTATATTTTAGAGAAAGTGAATAATAAAATGTTGTGTCTAAATAGCATTTCTAAAGTAATTACTGAAGTTAACAGGAAAGTTCACTCTACTTTCACTTGTCCAAACCAGCACAAACTTCTACCTGACCATTTATCAAACTGCAAAGGCAACATAAAAATATTTTGATGAAGAAAGTTCAGCTAAATATAAAAAAAAATTTCAACAAATTGCCTTGTAGTTCCTTGATCAGATTCATTGCACTGACCCAGAGATGTATGAGGGCTGTAAAGATACAAACCACTGATTGAATGAGTAGTTATGTGATGTGTGTGTGTGTGTGTGTAAAACGCTTGCAGGGCTTTTATAAACATATTTTAAAAGAATAACGTTGAAGACCTCTACTTAAATTTAAATTGGATAACTAAGAGAAGTCTCTGATCTTTATGGCCCTTTCATAAAGGAGGAAGGATGAAAAAGCCTTGTATCACATCTAAAAATACACTACCTACTTAGAAGTACTTCCACTGTTACCATAAGTCATCTTGATACTAAGCTAAGATTGCAAGGTTGCAAGGCCAGTTTTTTATCATCAAGTGTGTTTCTTTATCTACCTTTTCAGGTTGCCTTGAAGATCAATTTTGTATCTATCTCACTATCTGTGTCTTCATATACAGCTGTAAATTCCGTAAATTCAGTATTTCTTCCTAAATAATCTCCATTATGTTATCTCTACGTGTACACACACACACACGTATTATATATATTTAATTTTCTCACTCTAATACTTTATTGTGCCTAATTCAAAAACCACCCATAAAGTAATCCGGTTCTCTCTAAGAAAATGTTTTTAATTTACTAACCAACCTCCTCTTTGGACAGTTGTCCCATTTAATTCAGTGTTTGCAAATGTACACTCTTATTTCATATCTGTCTTGCTCTCAAAGAAAGAATAAAGATGGCATTTTTAATTTCTCTGTCTTGCTTATCTTGCTCTTATGGCATACTGATTGCTTCTATTTCTCATATACTCTAGTGTCCTCTATCACTGTTTTTCTCAAATACATCTCTGTTCCTGTTCACTCCTGGTCTCCTGGGAAAAAATAAAAAAAGAGAAAAAAAAAAGATGTACTGTTTTACAATGTGGAACAGAAAAGGCTGTAAAACAGCCTGTCTGGTTATCTCCCTTAATGGCATAAAATGGCTCTGCCCACTGAGATGCTTATCCTTTCTTCCTGACCAGACTATGGCTTTCTAATAGCTTAATTTTGCAGATTCCACTCTGGACATATGAGTATCATTCTTGGTAAAGAAAATCCAAAATTTAGGGCAACACAGTATTACATTTGGTCATTGAAACAGAGTGAATACATTTTTAGGCACAGCTTGTTTATAAACTAATTTTCTCTCATTACTTTACAAAGGTGACCTTGTTTTAAAGCTTTTAGCACCTGACATTGCAAAAGTGAAATTTTTTTCAAATCTCCTCTGTTAATGTGTTCCTGCTCTGAAACAAATGCAAGATAACATTAATATTCTTTCCACAAAATACCTGCTAATTTGCTTGCAGTGAAGATAGAAAGCATTTCATTACATATCACAAACTTCATTTATGGGAATGAGTCACCAGGCCTTCTGAAAAGCCAAATGAGTACCTAATCTCTAATGCTGCCTTCAGCTATAACATCAATCCTCCCTGGTTCCACTCATCTTTTATCAGCTATTCAGTTTCTAAAATTTTCCATTCTGTTACAAAATTGTGTTGTTCATCTGTCAAAACAGTTTTATGGATTTTCAATATTAAAGCACCAGGAAAAAAAGCCCACAGAAGTATACTATTTTGTTATTAGAGAAAATTGAATCAGTGTAACATATAATGATTAAGTCTGCTTTACACATTTTTTGACAAAATTAACTTTATAAAAGTCATACTGCTGATAATAAACTCTGGGATACTAATCACATGTATTATTTTCTGAACTGTTCTCTTCTGTAGAAAACATACTGTAAAATGTATATGATCTATACAAATAAATACACATATATGGTAAATGATATACACAAAATACAAGTGATCCATAAGCTCTGATTTTTGTTATAAATTAATAGAAGCTACCATCTGTAAGTTGTTGCACAATTGAAAACAGGTGCATGAGACCAAGCAAATGGAAAGCCTAAAATGTATAAGAAATTAGTTTGGAACTGGTCAAATTGATGGTGAACAATATTTTGGCAAATACATTACTAAATGACCAAAGCAATTTAGGGTGACTTAAAATTAATTGTGTGTTTTGATTCAAGTTCCCTGCATAACTTCAGTGGAAAAATAGCCACTTGAAAGTGAGGAAAACAAATTTCACTCTGAAATCAAGAACTATTCCATCTTTCATGCAAAAACCTAAAGGCCGGGGTGGCTCACCCAAGGTGGGCAAAACTCAGGTTCTGTTTTTCTGTTTCCTAAAAAGACTTTAACTCCTATTGCCAAATTTTCAAGTGTGTGACCTATTGGCTAATAGTCTGTAAAAGAAGTGAAAGAAAAAGGAAAGGAATTGGAACTCAAATGTCCAGAACCACAATTCTCCTGTACAGAAGGATATAAAATCACAAAATGAAAAAAAAAGGTTGAAATTGGAAGGGACCTCTCAAGATAATCTGGTCATGCTTTTTGGATTACAAACTATGTTAAGTTTTTTTTCATGGATTGGCTGTGAATATCTTACAATGTATTAGAAAATGCACACAGGAGACAAAATTTAGTCTCCCCCAGGCAGAAAGGGTTCTCCCAAATCTAGTTCCCAGTCCACTGACCTATCCAGAGAAAGAACCATCATCTTCCACCTGATCCATAAGGGCTTTGTCTTCTAGTTTTAGCTAGGTAAAAAAAAAAATACAGGTATCTTCCATGAGAATTAAATATTGCTATTTGATAATACATAGATCACATATTTATTTCAGTAAAGATAAACAACATAAACATATCAATAAAATGCTTGTTTCTGTTAGATGTAAACTACTACAGCAATTTTTCAGCCAGTTTTGTTATTAAAAAAAAAAATCTAGAATAGCCCTAGGGTCTGCTGGTCTAGATGAATTAGAAAAAAAAGAATCAGTTTGTTACTGCAGAGTCGAGAGAAAATATATTGAGAAATTGAGAGAACTAGTGATCTTGTATAACCACAATGAAACCATTGAGGGAAAAACCACAGAGAAGTAACAGCTTTCAAATTTGGGAACGCTTTTGTAATGTTTTCTTCCATAATGTCATACATACATACAATATATATCGCAGTTAATTTTATCATTGGCAATGAGTGTCTAACAAGTTATTAGGATTTATAAGTCATATGACTCTCCTGTATCTTCTTGTAAGAAGGGACAGACAGACACACATCTGCTAAAAAACAAGGTGTTGGAATGGACAGGTTGCCTTCTCTTAGTTAAGTCTTCTCTAGCAAAGGGCACTGCTGGTGTGAACTTGGGCTTTAGACCAGCCATTTAGGTAGCCTAGCTGCCTTCACACCATGCACAAGAGGATAAGTGTTGGGAAGGGGCAGGCTGAGGAGCTCTCTCCCCTCTGTGCTCAGACTATGAGTAGACCGTGGGGCACCACTGAGCTCTAAGTTACAGCACAAGTGCAGACAGCCCTGCGGTGTTCGTTCATGCCAGAGCCAGGGCACAGGTCTATCAGGATAATGAGAGTAGGTCTGGCATTCCTGCTAATCACATTGTCCAAGACAAAGAAGATACCTGCCTAGGGCAACAAACAAGCTGTGGTAAGATATCCATGCTGCTTATTTGCCCATGTTTGAGTTTGTTGACAAAGGAGATGGGAATTTGCAGAGGCCACCAGCCACAATCTATTCTCCACTCCAGAGTAGCTATTCTGCTGTGTTCCAACTACACTCTTGTTCTCTCCCTCTTGGGACAGGAACCCAGACATTTACTGTTTTTAAGGGTCTTTGTCCTATTCAGTTGTCTAGTTTGTATAGAATCAAGCATTTTTCTCCAAGTACATTTTTGCTGACGTTTCAGAGAGGGCCATCATCCTTACATAGTATTTCCCCCAGCGATATGCAATTAAATATAGAATTACTGTTTGATTGCTGACTTATGGCTTTACTAGAGAGTGGGAAAATACCACAGAACCAGAGTGGCAAATCATGTCTTTCCTACTCTCATATTTTTAGGTGAGGTTCTCTTCCTCTGGAGGAGAATATGACTGTATTACCAAAGTCTACAATACTAAGTAATTCTGCAGTATTTTTTGAATGTTCTAACATCATGTTTTGCTTACTGACTGGGAGTGTTTGCTGATGAACTTGCAGCAATTCCATGAAGTCAAGACAAAATCCCCAATGTGTATATGTAGTAGCACAAGAATGAGGAATGCATGCCATGTATGCTTCACAGACTACTGACATGTTAAATGAGCACTTGCTAAAAGTGACAGAAGAGTGAAAGGGTGTATTGGCAAAGTTTAACTTTCTTAGCTTTTAAAGGAAATGCAGACACTTCCTATTATTTCTGATTGGTAATAGCCTGTAAGAACACCTTGAGTGAGAAAATGCTTTTCTAAGAGCATTAGCATTTAAAGAGTCTTTATTGATGATTTGAAGAAGTGCAAGTGGTATATTACCCTCTAAAAGTCTTGCTGCTGGTTGCTATTTTTAACCTAATGTATTGATAATCAAGAAGAAAAAGTGTGTTTTGATTTAAAGACTATAGTCTTTCTTTTGTGTCAGTCAACTGCATTAAGATCATTTTGTTTTCAATTATCGTCTTCCATTGAGCACCATTATCACTCATCAGCTCCTGAACAAATATCAAACTGTCCATCTTCCCAGGTGAGTACTATAATTACTCAATAACTGCAATATTGATTCTGGAAAACCTGAGTCTTACTGGCTGGCATACCAAGTTGCTTACTAACTCAGAATTACAACTGGGGAGATGTTTTTCCAGTGTAGTTCCAAGCAAGAGGTCACTCAAATTAATTTTAAAACTTTCTCTGCTTATTTGATGCCTAGAGTTGTGTTCTTTAATCAGATTTAAAATCACATGTGAACTGAAAACCTACAGCTTTTTAAAGTTTTGCTGGAGGCCTGCAAAGCTTGACAGAAGCAAAAGCATATCAGATGTTGCACAGCCTTTTCAGAACATGTCTGCAATGTATTACCAAGACATCATATTGTGAAACATCAAATCCATGAAGAGGCAGCCCAGAGCAGAGCATCACACAGTCATGCCCACTACATAGGCAATGCTTTCAGCTTCTCATTTACAAACCTGTTTTCTCACTCTTGCTTCACAGAACTTTATCCTCTTTGCAACGCTTCCAGTGGCAAGCTAACAGCACAAACCCCATCTCCAAAATGGAAAACAATTTATTCAGCACTTGAATGTGGTAGGACATGGAATCCATTTTTGAAAAGTCTCACTGAGACACTCATATCCTTTTGCCAAATATTCTCATGTAAATTAAAATATTACACCGAAGGATGTCTGTGAATCTGACTTTGTTGATTTACTGCGACTGGAGGATTGCAATGCATGCCAGACAGACCTGGAGGCTGCAACTTCTTCAGTAAATTCATGACAACAGATGTTTAATACCTGTCCCATGCTATTTAGAAGCTGCCTTTACTGGATGGATTCCTTTCTTATTTTTGTTTCTCTGAATGGGCCATTGAGCTGTTGGTTGCTAACAGTAACACAATAAAATATTTATATGCAGAAACAATGTGTGGGACAAGAGCCATGCAGTGGGACCTACCTGAAATCATTTCCCTTTAAAACCTGTGGGCTGCTGTCATGTAATTTGTGTAAATGAGGAGATAGAAAATTTCCGTTCTGTTTTGTAGGAAAGATTCAGCAGTCATTGATCTGGTTATCACTGATTTAAATGGCAGGTTGATTCTGTTTCAGAGTCGTCACTGTTCCTCTTTTTTCCTTGTGCCTAGCTCCCTACACACACTGAGCTCCCCCTCACAAAGTGGCATTTGCAATCAATATGCATTAATAAGAACAGGTGACTCTGAGAACCATTTTGTCTGTCCTTGCTGCCATTATTTTTTAAGGCAATGACAATATATTTAGTATGATTACAGAAGCTCGGAGAATGCATGGTGTAAATGGACTGGCAAATGCACACTGGAGTGAACAAGTCAGTACTGTAATCTCAGTTCATTATTTTTATAGAGCAAATTCTGTAACACTGTGCCAGCAAAAAACTGATTCACCACTGACAAAGTCAGTCTTAAGACCCTCACCTGCTGTGGAGGATTTTGCATTTGGGAACCATCACAGAAGCCCCATAATTATGATACCTACCAGAAGTATGTCGTAGTGTCACTGGGACATGTTGAGAGATGGAAACCATTTGGCCACAGTTCTGTATCTATGTAATCATGCCCGAGACCTCTTCTGAGGGGTTATAGCTTATTGAAACATAGCAGTGATAGTCTTTTTTCTCCTCAATGTGAATTACATAATAGTTACCAACAAGGAACTAGAATTCTACTTGTACTCTCCCCCTGATTTGCTTTGTGTGGTTCCTACTGATGTTTTTCAGAGGTTTCTAGGGACCTGTATAACTGTGTGCTCTGCAGATTTTGCTGATTCTCTAAGTTATAAACAAGTGGATACAGTCATGTCCCCAGTGCTTTCAATTGCATCTTGGAAATTACCCAACATTTTCTAATATTGCTGTTATCATGTCGCACTCATGTTCGAAATTTAGAAGTTAGAAAGAAGTTAATATCTGTGGTTACTAAAAAGTTGCATCCATAAAAATCAAATTCAGCTATTTAGAACACTGAAATAGATTGTAGAGCATTTTAAGTAATAGTATCAATAGAAGAAATAATTTATAATAGCTGAATACAGAGGACAAAAACTGAATTTCCTGTTAATTTCAGAAGGTTTTTCCATATGGGAAGGTTGTCTTCATGGGACAGCTACCACTAAGGAATCTTACACCACTGAAGAAAACTTACACAAGCAGACTGACACTAGGAATTTACTTTGCCTTTAGATAATCAGACATAGGACAAACAGAGCAGGATCAGATCAAGTTATGTATCAACTCTTTATATACTTTGGGCCCAGCAAGTTCCACACTGGAGAAGGGAAGGGGTAACAGAGCTCATGCCTGGACTACAGATTTGGACCACTCCAGGCCCAGGCTTTTTCACTAGCTTATTTGCTGTACCACTGCAATATGAAACTCCTAGATTTCAGAAGACTCCAGCTCACCATCTTGACAAGCTTTCTTCTAGGAAAGTCAGACCTTACTCTGCCATCAGTAGGAACTCAGTGGTCAGTCACAGCCAAGAACCAGGATAAAAGGTTATTCCCCACTTCCTCTTACCATTAATCACCACCTCCCAGCTGAGCCTGAGCTGCTCTGATCTTCCTTTACTGTCCTGTAAAGTAGCAGCTACTAGCTCCGTCTCCCACCTGAGCCAAATATCTCTCCATGTGGCCACCTGGAGAAAGGAGAGGAAGACTATTATCAGGTTTTGTCTTTACTGTTAGCTGAGAAGATGCAATTAAGGGCACTTATCCAAAGGAGAGTGGTGGTTCACCACCTGAGTTCTCTCTTCAGTGCTTAGCTTGCAGTATCTAACAGCCTAGAGCTTTTCTCCCTTTAAAACCAAAGCAAAGAACCAGGTTTGGTGGGGTTTTGGGATTTGGGTTTTCTTTTTTCTTTTTAAACCAGGAATAGGTGCTGTTAGTTTCTGCATTCTAGTGAGAGAAGCAGCATGATTTCTGTTCTCTGCTGTGCTTCACCAGTGGGGTAACAGTAGTAAGCCGCTCAGAAGTAAAGTGGCCTCTTATGTATGTATTAGTGACCAAGTATGTATTAGTTCTTTCCACATTCTGCCAAAAACAGTAGCCAAAATAAGCTATCTCAGTTCAGGACCTAATCTGAGCAATTGTTATCACTAATCCTGCAAAAGGCAAGTCTAATTCTTGCCTTTGTACTGATGACATGCACACCTAAGTATACCTACTTTGGATGAAGTAGCAGTACACTCGCTTGGCCCAATCCCGAGGCTCTACTGTATAACATGGATATAGGCAGAGAAATGAACTCAGCATTATTCATGATCGTGTCCATTAAAACATTTTCTATTTCTTCATTTGATTATTTTCCCATCCGGATTGCTTTTCTGTACATTCAGTGCATAGTAAGGCAGTGTGTGATGGATGGTGTGCAACTCCTTAGAAGGTCGACACACCAACACTTCTGCAGCAAATTAGTGAATATGCATATCAGCAGCAAATCAGTCTAGTTTCTAGCAGCAGCTAAGCTTTTCTTCACATTAAAAGTAAGACAAGATTGTCACTGATGAAAAGTAATGGTCATAACTTTTTCAGAAGCCAGTGTGGTCTGACTGTGAAGGGCTTGAACTCAATAAATCCTGACACATGTTGGCATCCACCAGTCAGGTGCAAATCTGCAAGCTCTAGCTCACAGGTTCCACTGCATGCAAAACTCATCAAGATGAAGATGTCCTCCTCTCTCACAAGTGAAATATCTCTAGAGCTCGGGAGAACCTTCAAAACTAGCAAGAGCTGGAATACCCTTCCTACCAGAGATGATGGCTCCTAATTCCCACCGTATTCTAGTTCAGCAGGAGCTGGGAGGAAAGCAAAATACTTCCAATCAGTCTGAGAATGAATGACTCACATCTCCTCCTGAGCTCTTGCTGAGCTAAGGACCTCAATAAACATGATTTTTACTCCTACCATTCAGGTAATATTAGAATTCTGTACTGTGCTGGTAGGTGACCCAAACTCCTGCTGAAATCAAGAGAAATCTTAAAAGCTGCTTGAAAAGTCCGTGTGTCAGGTCATACATCTGTGTTAAACCAGACTGTGCTTTAAAACCCCTCTGGTAGATAATGATTTTTAATTTTTTTTCTCTTTTGTCTCAGGGTATCACTTTATAGGAAAAAGTGACAACATTGGAACTTATGAACCTCAAAAGCACCTCCTACTTCTGGGTAAAAACTTCATACAAGAAAGGAATTGTCTTTTTAATGTTCCATCTGATTTTCACAAACAAACTCAGAGTTGAAGGACTGTTTTCCACTCAATATAATTTACATGAAAACTAAGGGCATCAGTTAGGCTAGTGAGAGATGAGAATAAGACAATAAACCATTCAAATCATAATAGGACAGACAACTAATCCAGTGCCATATAAAATTGTTTTGTTTCTCTTCTTTCTATCAATCTATATTGTTACTCTACCTTGTACCCTTTATCATACAATTTAATTGCTTTTCTGGGTTTCCAGGGTATTTTTTGTTTATTTGTTTGCTTTAATTTCTGCATTCATTAACTGGCTGTGAATGTTGTTTTTGGCCTGCTGCCTCTTTCCTGCCTTAGGGAGTATTTCTTAGTGGCTAACAGTAGGTGCTGAGTCCTGAAGTGTCGATTCAGAGCAACGGAGACAGGTGGGCCGTCAGCAGGAGTAGTAAAGTGATATTCCACCATAAATAGGAAACTGTGACAGCCTGCAGAAACAATCTATTTTTCCTTTCAAACTTCAGGCATAACAGCTTCTAAACTCTGAAAGCCAGATTCACGTAGGAAAGAAACCACCAGAGTTTTGAAATACACTTCTTATTTTAAGAAATTTTCCTCTGTTGTGATATGTAGGTATGTATGTAGGAACAGTTTAAAAGCAAGAGAACGTGGTAAGTTGCAACACATGGATATTCAAAGGGCTGCATTTGGCAAAGAGTTTTTCCCCTCAGCCTTCCCCCGCTTGGAGACAATTGCAAATGAGATAATGTTTCTCCTTGGCTAAACAGACAGTGATTTAATATATATTAGATGATACCCTAGATAGGAACAACAAACTAACACAATATTATTTTCAGTGTTACTCATATTATGCTATTTATTTGGGTTTTGTCAGTTTTGAAGTCTGCAATTGTTCTACATGAACTCTTCTTCCTCTTCCTTTCTCCTAATTCTCACATAAACTTGCATACATTACTTAACTATTATCAGCACTGAAGGAAACACCTCCACCCTGGTGGAAAAAAAGAGTTTTGTTTCTTTTTTTTTTTTTAATGGAGTGTTTAAAGACATATTTAATATTTCCAGTATCTTTAAGAATACTGACTGTGCATTTTAAATCTTAAAACATGTTCATAATTAGGACTGTATTATTTTAATAAATGAATGGAATTTCTTGGCTTTCAGAATGTTAATAAACTTTTGAATGGTTAGTAAACATTGGAATGCTGGTGAGATGAAGATGGAGGGGTCCCTGCAGGCTTTGTTACTAAAAGCAGGGAAAGATTGTTGGGTCACCCTCAAAGATTCACTCCCTTCCTTACAAGCATTCTGGTTTGCTTGCTAAAGCAATAGAATGACAGCTTTTGCTGTTCACTGAGACCCTCTCTTCTATGTTCAAAGTGCACAACGGCAAGGAAAATTACATTTATTTAACATTTTCATAGTGTTCCCAATGTTCTCCTCTCAGCTGGAGTAGCTGAGCACTTACAAGCTACCCATAAACAAAGCAGCACAAACAGGTAGCACTGCAGCACCACCGGAACAGGCAGTGCCATTCACAGATGACAAAGAGAAGCAATGAGAGAACCAGGTCACACAGAAAAGACTGTGGGGTACATATTTATACTTGCATTTTACCAGTTTTGCTGCCTTGAACCTCTTATGGTAGTTTCCATTTCTTAGGAAAGAACTTTCTTTTCTTACAGAAAGAATTGTGAAACTCCCTCTGAAAAAAGCTATTCTGGCAAGTGAAATTAAGAGTAAGGGATGTATCAGCAATTTTCTTTCATAAACACAAAATAAAAAAACTTCGTCAGAAAGAGTGGTAAAATGTGACACTAAAAATCCATCATCTTTGAATATTTATGGAAACTTGCATATGAAGATCTCTGGCAGTTTTTACGCTGTTACTGAATAGTAATTCAGGAAGTTCTTCCATATCTTATCTACTCGAACCCATTTATCACATGAAGTCAGAATTCACTGTTAAAATGCAACAATAATTCTAAAAAGGGACCATTATATATAAAGGTATTTTCATTGCTTATCAGGACCCAAAGTAAGATAAAGATCATTTATAAAAGTGATACCTCCCTTGTAAATTTAAAATAATACATATAAAAATAAGTAGATATTCAGCTACAGCGCATTAGAATCTTTTAAATTCAGTGCAAATAGAACACTCAAGACAGACTGGACTTTATTAATTGAAACCTGGATTCTGCTAAGCAGATTCCTATTATTTTTTCTCTTACTTTTCTGCTGTTTTTAACTAATACTCATTCCTCAATTTAGCTATAATAAGAAAGGTAAAAACCAAATCATTATGCCTGGTGCTTGAAATGTTAGAACCTTGGGATACTTAGATGCAAGAGCTTAAATATTTCCTGCTCTGGTTGATGTTGAACTCAGCATTATTGCAAAAGATCACTTAATTTCATAATATAATATTTCATCTGTTCCTAGAAAATAACTGCAAATACAGAACGAGGTGTTATAAAAGGTTGCTTTGTTCTGTTAAATTACTACTCCATGCCATTCCAGACCTGGCATTTCACTGATGTGTTTAGTGGTTTTGAAATACTGATTGAATAGATACAGTTTAGAAAGTGTTTCTCAAACACCTTCAGAGTACTTTGTGAAGCATTACACATAAATACAAGCTCATCTACTGCTATTAGTCTCAGAGAAAATGCTGTTATGTATAACTTCTGCAGTAGAATATATAGACTTTCAATTTTTAAGTTTAATTTTGCTGCATGAAAGGTAGTGAAAATTTGCAACAGTTATCAATGAATATCTAAAGTGCAGCAAAATATCTCACATATTGACTCCCGATCAGAAAGCATAATATAACAAATCTTTCATTGAAGTTAGTCAGACATCCTAGTACAAACAATAAACCAAATCTGATTGTGACAATATCACACCATAAAGATGTCAAGGAGGATTTAGTCGTGCAAGATTTATGCAACTGTTAAATTGACCCATGTACTACAAATTTCACTCTGCCTCTCATTTGTATATTCTTTTATTTGAGTGCATTGAATATTGCAGCAAGTTTTCAAATAATAAGCTCTGATTAAACTGATTAGAATTGCTTATTTGCATTTAATTTTTTTCTTTCAGCTAAAAATATGACATCAGATAAATAAATGCAAAATTGATATAACCATTTGGCTTCTAAAAAATAATAGCTGCCTTTTAAAATTTTAAATTATTGAAAAAATTTTGAAGCTCACATCATAGCTACTTTAAATAAACCTTATTGGGCTACATGCAAAGTTTAGGCAAACTTGCCCATGCTGCTGCCTTCTGAAATAAATGTGTAATAAACAGTAATAAACACATTTTTCCTTTGCATATTTTCAAACTAGTTCCAAGACAATTGCTTCTCTGCATGGCAAAAATGTTTAAGAATTTCATGGGAAGGAGTATGCTACAAAAGGATTCAGTTTATATGATGGTTAAAAGAATTAAGATCAGTGGTGAGTGATGCCAGTCAGCAGTACCAATTTGTGCAATGCTTCGCAAGGCCAGGATGTAGATATATGCTGTAATGATTTAAAGACCACAAAATATTGGGCATGCAGACATGGAGAGAGCACTTCTCTTAAAACTCAGCCTTGTTTTGGGTTATAGAAAGAACTGGATGAATTTATTAGCTCTCTGTAAACAATTTACAAACATCAAAACTAGAAATAAGAAAACCCATTGTTTTTATACTGTTAGTATTGCAAATAAAACCTTCTTGCAGCAGACCATTTTATATTCATAGAAATATAACAATTAGATCACTAAAATCAGGAACTATAATTTGATGTATAAAAATTTAATAACATCACACTGAATAGCGCTCCCCACTGCATACAAAACCACAAGTTTTTAATTGATTACTGTTTCTATCTCTGGTTTTCTTGTTACTGATACTTTTTTTCAGGAAGGCTTCAGCACATGACAATGTTTCTGACATTTATCTTACAATGCATACAAAATTATAATATGGCCTCTTTAAACATGGAAATCTAACAAAGGCTCAAGACCACCAGATAGCAAATGAAAGGTGAGAAGGGTTTAAGTAGCATAAACACACTTAAGTTATTTGAAAATTAAATAATACATATATGAATGTATCTGTTTCCCTTAAAATACAATACTGTCACTCTTAATTAATTGTGAGTAATTGTAAAACACTAAGAAGGAGTGTGAAGTGGATATACATGAGAAGAGAAGACAGATTTGAAATCTAATAGAGAATTAAAATGGGAGTGATTGAAGGCATATTCCATACTAAGCATACTGTAAACTCAATTTATTAATGTCAGAAGCATATTTGTAGATCTGAGGCAAATCCTTGTTTTAAGAGTTATATACCTACATAACACATATATGCATTTAAATGTATTTATACAAATACATTTATATGTACGTATTTGCCTTATATAAATCTATTCCAACAAATACATAGGTATAGTATAGACTTGAAAGCAGAGTTGGAAAATATACATTCATATATAGAAATTCAGACTTTTCCTATTTCTCCCACAGCAAACAGAACAAGTGACAGAAGAACGTGTGGGATTTTTCCCCCCAAAAAAATAGTTTTCTGAAAAACTCCATCTAATGAATACTTACCCAGATGTTTTTGGCCTGTCAATAGTCTGCCAGGAAAGCTCTTTGTCCCTGCAGTGATAAGAGTTGCATCTGCCAATGACCTCTGACATGCTGATAAGGTGGGTTGTAAGCTGCTGCATACATAGCAATAATGACAAGAATCAAGCAAGCTGCTGTTGTTCCCTTCTGCAAGAAAAATATATTTGTTTACTTTAATTTTAAAATTTTCTGCATTAAATTTTGTTTTTTTAAGATAGGCCATTTACTGTCTGAAAGACAGAAAATATCCGTCCAATTTGGTCGCATAAATCTTTGGTAAGTAGGTATATTTTTGACTGTTTCAGAGAATTAATAACTATTAATAGAAAGGTAAAAAAATTAGGCCTAAAATTCATATAAAATATTCAGGGAGTCCTCCCAGGAATTTTGGTCCTCAAATTACCAAATGCGGGTAGTTCTATATCCAACTGCTTCAGTGGTCAAAGGCACTACTGTAAGAGGAAAACTCTATTTTTTTTCTTAAAATAGTATTATTATGAATCCATGCAAAAAGTAGCCTGGGAATGTGATCCTTTATCTTACATGGAAAATAATGTGGAATATTTTACATGTTTTCTAGTGGGAAATTTTTCCTTCTAAAAGGAAATTTCTACACTGTAAATACTCTCTTGACTTAGAGTAATTTTTTCTAGGTGTCTTTTATTCTTTGTATTTATTTTTTATGATCTTTTTGCTTGTTTGTTTGGTTGGTTTGGTTTTATTTTTTTTTTTAGGGATAGAACTGAGCAGTCACAAATAAAATATCTAATGCTATGTTAACAGTCTAATGTCTCATCTGAAATGATCTCAGTAACTTGTGTGACCACACCATTCTCTGGCTGCAGGTGGCTGGCTAGAAAAGAAACAATGCATCATGTGTACTGTGTGCAGCTTCAAGATACATCTTGGGAGGTCTTTGTATCTTGCCATGAAATCCAGCCTGTAAAAAAGACTGAAGCATGTGATTTTAACCTAGGGTTCCCTGGAGGTCTCATAATTGCATTTCCTAATGTTCACAGTTTGGCTGAAAATTAATAGTTTTCATCAAAATATGTTTTGGGTTTTCATTTCCTTCCAGAAAATTAAATATTATGCAGGAGAGCAGGAGAAAAATAGACAAGATTTGTTTTATTTATAATTTTTTTTTAAAATTAGGTGTTTTAGTTTTATGTTGCTCAAGTATTATCATCCCATGAGGAAATCCTTTGCTACCTGTTTAATAAATCTTTCTGTTCACTTTATATCAAAAATATGGCAAAGAATTATATTTAAAACTTTAAAAGAAAACAGAAGGGTGCTTACAGGGCTTAATAGTGAAACAGAGGAAGGATATAAAAGTTGTTTTACAGAGGTAAAACAGAGCAATTTCTACCACTGCATTGCTGGAACTCTAAGTAAAGACCAAAGTTTGGAAGAGAGATTTTGTGATAGAGGAGGGGCTCAGCAAATACACATTCTTTTTCCAAAGAGCTTACAATCAAACTAGAAAACAATTTGCCAAGATTAAAATGCATAGTATGTGCTGCCCTACAGAGTAGTCATTTCAGAAATTTTGACAATTGATGGTAAGATGTTGATCCCTGAAAGGAAAAGAAATGGAAAAAGAAATAGGCTCCTTTTAAAAACAAGAAGGACTATAAAGTCATGCAACATTAAACATAGACACAAGGTCTGTGCCAATGGCAAATCCCTGTTTCAGGTAATAAAGACACATTAACTGTTGGAGAGGGTGTTATGCAACTAACATCCCTAAGAAAATGTGATGAACTGTAAATTTCATAAAAACTTTTAGATCATTTTTACTGAATGCAGTGTCCTTAAACAGGTGGTGTAACACAGCCCTTAACTTGTCAGAGAGACATCTGAAACAAATTGTGACTTGCTCTTGTTTAACAGTAACAGGAAAAATCATTGCCATCTTTGTTCAGGATGCCCTGAATTCCCCATAGGTTGACAACAGCTTTATTGTTCTTTTACATTCTGAATTCTTAATACACTAAGGAAAATATTCGGATAAAAATATGACATGATATTTCCAAGTTTTCTCAGTATTTTTTATTTTTATCTTACCTCATTATTTACTAAAAAGGAAAGAGTCTTCCCATTATTTTGCTGTCCTTTTTAAGCCTTGATTTCCCTTTTTTCTTAGATTCATTCAACTTTTCTTTTTTCTATTTGATTCATGTGGCTGGAGATAAATTTTCATCAAGACCAAGTTTCTCATCTGGGTAGAAAAATTTCCCCTCCCTCAAAATGTTAGTTGAATTATTGCTGTAGAAGCAAGTCCTACAAGAGCCTGGGCACTGCATTTCTCATTGGGACAATTTATATTGTATTTTTAACATGGACCTATAGTTAAACTTGATTTCTATAGACATTCTTAGGAAAAAGTCTAGGCCTGGATTTATCTCAGAATCACAGAGTAGTTGAGTTTGCAAGGGACTTTTGGAGATCATCTGGTCCAACTCCCCTGCTCAAGCAAGGCCACCTAGACCCAGTTGCCCAGGCCTGTGTTCTGACAGCTTTTGTGTATCTCCTCCCCAGGCACAGGACTTTTCACTCCTCCTTTTTGAGCTTCATGAGATTCCTGTCCACTCTTTCTACAGGCAGCACCTGAATGCTGCTTTTTGCTTGAGAAAGTTTTAATCAAGGCAGCTCTACAGACTGAACTCTTCTGGCTGTTCATAGAACATGTAAAGAATATGGACAAATTTACCCTGCCCCAAAACACAACCACAAGGTTCCAGGAGCTGTTGAACAGAAGGCAGAGAGCTCTATGGACCACATACTGTGTTCTCTATTGTGATTCTGAGTACAAAGGAATGAAAGGCCCATCAAATCAATTATTCTTCAGGTCTGTCAAGTTTTATCTCCCTGTATAATCAGCGTAGAGAAAAAACTTTAATACTATTATAAATATAATTCCTTCACAACTATTACTATCTCACATACAGGAGATAGCACAGGTATATGGTTTAAAAACAATTTAGTGTTTCCACTGCAAGCCAATATATAGAATCTGACTATTTTAAATTATTGATCTTTACCCAATCTCGTGCTGTTTTCTGAAGAAAACAACAAATTCTTGCTGAATTATAAGCCAATGAGAGATGTATTGTTTGGAGTACTTTTCCTTGTTTTTCTTGAGAGTTTGTTGTTGGTTTGGGTTTTTTTAATACATAAGAATTTCATAGAAGCCTATTCTAACCTGTTTCACATACAAATTCCCTAATGGCCTCTGGATGCTTGACATATAAGATCCTGGAGGAATGTTCCTGAAAATATTCTGAAGGTATTTTTTCCTTGTAGATATTCACTTCAGACTTCTTCATGTAGTTGATATCTTACTCCATTAAGCTATTTTTTAATGTCTGCTAAAAAATTGTATCTGAAACTTAGAATAATATTGAAGACAAACTACTGTGGCCCTTTTTTAGTTTTAGAAATAGAATTTAATGAGAATTATGTAAAATGAATTTATATAGACTGTTACATTTGGTCCAAGGGTCTTAAAATTCCTTTGCTGGGCTAAAAATTTCCTGAAATGAGGGTGGAATCTATTAAATAAAATATTCTTCCACACAAAAAGGGACAGCTTTTAGAAGTTCCAGAGAAATACAGTAAATATGATTCCTAGTAATTTTTATTACATGTATGCACAGAACCCCCCCAAAACATACAGTTACTGAGAACTTTATTGAATGTAGTTAAAATTTCAAAAATATAACACAAAAAATAATAAGACCAATAGAAATTGTTGTGAGAGACTGAAATGTTATGGTTAATGGCTTAAAGATTGTTCTGAAGGATTGAGTAAAAAAATATTTATAAAACAGTATAAAGGATCCATGGAGTGGTGATATTTTCTACTTAATCTGTCTCTGTCATGCTCTTTCTCTCCTCCGCTCTTTTTTTTTAAATAGATTTTTTTTTTTGGTCTGACTCTCCAGCCAGCTGTATTGTTATTGTCGGAAAAAACCTTCAAGAAGTCAGCCTGAGACAGAATCAGTTTTCTGCCAAACAACAAACAACCGGTGAAGTTACAAAGCATTGAAACCATATGAAATATTGGACACCTTTTGGTAATAACAGAGGACTGGATTTTTATATCTGGTCCTTACTTGTGGAACTCACCTTAGAGTGTTCTCTTTCCTGGTAAAGTCATGCAGGGAGCAGAAGTAAGAGGGCACACACTTGTTTTGGCCCAGTCCCTGAGATAAGAAACACAGCTGGTGCAGAGGGCTGCTGTAACTTGCTATGCATAGAGGTGAAAAAGGAGGGAACTCCCTCACTCACAGGAGGGGAGCTCTACTCCATGACTCCTGTGGCTTAAGTGTTACTTCTTTTCTGGGCTGTGACTAAAAGTACAAATTTGTACACTGAGTATAACATAACTGAAGAAAACTGAAGTGATCGACAGTTTTATTGCATATATAGAACTGTCTTGAGTCTCCAGATACAAAAATTTGAGTTCAGTTCTTGGGGGGAAGGACTGATATATCTTGGGATTTAATTTGCACAGCCTAGAAATTTGTAGTCTATATAATACTATGTCTGATTGTGGAAAATCTGTTTCTTTTGTGGCAGAAGCATACTGGTGCACTCAATCACACTTGAACCTGAAGATCTGGGACAGCCTTAGCAGAAAAAAAGCAGAAGAGAAACATGACACGAGGTCAATTCTGACAGCTTAAAACTGTGGTATCTGAAAAACCAATGAGATCATATGATTTCTCAGAACATGCAATGGATTACAGGAGAATACAGCCTGCAGGCACACTGTTTGGATATCTGCCCAAGACAGACAACAGCATATGTTCAAGCACAGGGACATCAGAGTAGTGGAATAGAAAATAGCTCTGTGCTTATCATGCGATGTGGGAAAGCAGACAGGGGCCTGTTTTCCCTGGAGGTATTTCCAGGGGCTGGTGTTTGTTACTAGGTGATACTGGTGTTTGGTACAAGGCTTCCTATGCCATTTACATATGGAATGGAATATACAAGAGGAATGTTGGATTTCCTTCAAGCAGCAAGTGCTCCCATCCAGTAAACACTGAGAAATGTTAAGGGCTAATAAAGTGTCTTGATGGATCAGCACAAAATGGTAGGATTGGTGGTCATGTAATTGTGATTCATTTGAGGAAATGCTTGGTGACTAATGACCCTCAAACACCTACATCCATCTGTGCATTGCAGTTGTTGATGTTACTTATCTAATTGTGTAGGAAGAAAAATCCAATTTTTTAAGATGTATTGAGGGATCTCCCTTTTGCTTTGTATTTGAATTTCTTGCTTAGGTGTAAATCTTTACTCAACAGAAACATGAGAATGTCCATAAGAGAAATATTGATGAATTTTCTTTTCAGTATTAGACTCTTAAAGAACAATATTTTAGCCAAACAGCACATCTGGTCTCTTCCTCTTGCACTCAAACACATAAAAGTTAGGGTTGATAAAGCAATGCATTTATATCCTCAAAAGGACAGACTTGCAAAAGCAGTGAGGCAACACCTATAGCAAAATACAGGGCTCAAGTTCTGCTTCTGGTACAAAAGTAGAGCTACCTGTCTGACAGAGGGTTTCTCAATGATCAGTAACCCAAAAAGCAAATCATCTTCAGGACTCAGCTACAAATTCTCATGTAAGGACTGTTTCCTAGCTCTGTCTAAAATTAAATATCTGCACTATGGGAAAATGCCTCCTCCTGCTTGGAAAGAACAATTAGTTGTCTGTCTGTGCCTCACTGCACTACCCCTTGAACATTCAGCAGGTTTTGTAGGCCAGAGGAGGAAGCAGTCAAGCATGGATTTGAAGATTTCAGTCATTGAAATGGGATGTAGACTTGGGTTTTTCTAATCTAGGATTCTGAACCAAGTTTATAATATACTGTCAATGTACCTGCTGTCCAGAAGCCACCAATTGTGCACGGTGCCTAAAATCTCCCTAGCAGGAGATAAAACCTTCTTTTGGGGATGGCAGCACACACATACGCTTTGAGCAATCCAAATGCAATTACTCAGTGGTGTGATACAAATTCACATTTCCCACCTCACCTAGAAAAGGTCTTTAGCTACAGGAACTGCTAAGAAGCTCTGCAGGATGTACTCTTAACTCAATCTGTTAAAGTGCTCTACTTGTGTGGCATAATTAAAAAGACTTGTGAGCCTGTCTCTCAAACTAAACAAAAGCTTGGTGTGCTTATCTGGAACTCTCTTTACAGAAAGTACAGAGGTACTGGGCTCTGTGCTAGGAGGGTAAAAATATACATAAAGTATTGTTCATGCTTTTTACATATTCCTTCAATATTTCCTATAAAAGATTGTGCTATACTTAGCTGAAAATAGCTGTTCTTTTTTATTACTACTGTCAGTGAATATATTGTTTGCTATGCGCATTCAATGAGTTCACCAATATAGCAAGCTGAGCAGAATTCAGACTAATTTTGAGGTGGCTGTTGTGAAATTCAAGATGATGGAAGAAAAGAGTAATATAAAAGTTATCAATTGTCAGGGTGAAAGGAATACACTAACAAAAAGAGAAGTTTTGCTTCCCCTGCCACACTGGACCCCTTTTCTACTGCTTAGCAACGGATAAGATGCCACTTATTTTGAGACAGGAAACAGAAACAGCAAGAAAGCTGCAGACAAAGCTGGTATCACTGCAAGTGTCCTGTACAGCTCATTGGTGCACGGAGATTTGGCCTATAATGAAGTTATTTGCATTCACATGCAGGCCCGGCTGTGTGGACATCAGTCCAGACTCTGGGAGCTGTTGTTTCACTGAGTCAAAAGAAATTTGCACATGAAAGCCACATCCGCATTACTTAACGCTGCAGCTCACTCAGGATTGCCTTCCTTTTAGACCAAAGCGAATCTAAACGTATGATTAAATCTTCAGAGGATTTATTTCATTTCTTGTGGATAGCTGCTAGACCTGAGAAATGGTGAACAAACTGCACAAAAAGAATTTGAGGTGTTACCCACTCTGAATCTCATCTCCCTTACAACAGAGCCACATAACAGCAGATTTTTTTCAAATCTCCCCAGCCAGCTTTTCTGCCAGTTGGCAAGGTGAAGGCATTCATCTTTTCAATAACTCCATGCCTTTCCAATTTAACTGCAAACTTTACTCTCATGTGCAACTAAGATTGAAAGGAACAGGCATGCCTGGTGTTAAATACTGATTGCATTAAATTGAAAAAAGACCTACAAGTTGTGTCGCTATCAGATTGACAATCCAAAATTAAAAGTTATACTAGAAGTTGACTCTGGACCATAACATATGTAAGGCTAATCAGCCACGTGGTCGATTCTTTTTCCATCATCACAGATGTACAAAGAACCATTTATGGTTTTCAGTTGTAAAATACATTAGTGATTCTCCACAGATCCTGACACTGGTAGAATAATTTGCACTTGATGTGGAGGTCAACCTGCCACTATTGTATTTCTGATGTAAATTTATTTTCTCTCTCAAATAAATAAAAAAATAAATAAAACATAGAAAAAAACCCCCTCAGTGTTAGTAATGCCTGGGGAATATAGCCACAAAGTCTTTGGCTTGTTCACCAAACAGTGACAGCCCCAGCACTGACAGTGCAAATTCCTTTATAGTATCCTGTTAATGCACTTCAATCCTGACCTGAAAGAACCTTCTATGGCTGACAGGATAGTTTAATTTTCATGCCCATTCAATCTTTGGCCTCTGCATTAAGACTGCCAACAGGGGTGCAAATTAACACCAATTATTCTGATGTTTTATGTACTGGGCTGAGAGCACCAACTCATTTTACACAGGCCATCACCCAGCTGTCGGATGTTAATGACTTTTGGTTACTTCTGTCCTGCTTCAGATTCATCTGAGTAGTTCAGAGTTGAAAGGGTCTCTGTTTCATTAATAAGAAACTGACCTGTACAACCCTCTTATCACTCCCTTTCACAAATTCAAGTGTAAATGTTTATTTTCCCATTAAATAATAACAAACGCCTAGCCTGTTGCAAACTCAGTGGATTTATGCCAGTATGGAATTTAACCTAGTCATGTCAGCTGCTTTGAGCATGGACAGAATTTTTGTCCCTCAAAGCTGGTCAAATAAAGGAATATATATGTATATATGCTAATCATTTTATTTCATTATATCTTCAAATGTTTTATTCTGAACATTTGCCATTTAAAAAACACTAGTATAACAGCTCAAGATTATGCCATTATTTCTTAGGATTGAGAAGTAATAAAAGCATTTGTTAGCAAACAATTTATTTATTTCACATTCCCCACAGAAATTATAGGTTTATGATATTATTTGCTAACACTAATCAGTCAGCACTGTGTTGTGTGGATACACCTTTCCTGTACCTTAGGGCATGCACAGCTTCAAGGTGCCCTTTCCTTATAACTACAATTAACAAGGATGACCTGTTTCCAGAACAGGCTCTGAAGAAGCTGATAGAAGTGCGGTTTCGTGGGCCAACATTTCTGAAATCTTCTTCCTTCAGTTATGTGGCAGAGGCTGAGTTTTGCAGTCTGCAAACCTATTATCTAATAAAGTTATAACACCTGTTGAGCACAGGGTCAAGGTATGGCAATGGTGAGTAACAGTACAGAATGCACAGCACTGCATGGTGTGCAGCCATATAAAAGTCAAGGCAAAAAGAGAAGGTGAAGAGGTTCCTAAAGGCACTGTACATTCACTTATCTTCAAAATGTTGTATTATTTTAGGATTTTATGAAGGTAAGCAATGTGTGCAGTGACAGTTATGACTTAGGACCTAGTTTAGAGCAAATGGCTAAGCTCAGTGACTGTATGTACTGAGCTTCTTTACTCCAGAGAAGTCTAGAGAGAGACACTGCAAAAGTCTAAGTGTTAAGAGGAGCCTAATCTGCTTGCTATACCTGTGGTTGAGAAGATGAGAAATAGGAGGTCAAATTGAGGAGAAGGTTAGTTTATACTTCAGAAGACCCTCTCAGGAGGCATTTTTAAGAATACTTTAGAAAGGCTGTATCAGGAAGGTAAGGAAACACCTGAGATGAACTGTATTTAGATTCAGTTACCTGTCTGAGAAAGTAAGATTTAACAAGGTAACCTATTAACTTGCTTAAATTCCATTATTTTGTCAGCTGACTATAATAAATGAGGTAAGATAACATGGCTTACAATATTATCTGTTTGCAGACAATGTATTACATTTACAGTACCTAGAGAAGGTAACCTGGTAGAACAAACAGGATTTGTCTCTAAATTTGAGGTGCTTATTTCCAGAACTTATTGAGTTGAATGAGGGAGTGTGTCACAGGCGCCATTTGATGCCTCTTTCAAAACCTCCCAGAAAATCACTGTGGTTGGTATCTTAGGGTCGTGTGTTACTCCATAGATTTAGGCTGAAGGTATACCCACTGGGATGAAAACTTAAAACACTTAGATATTCATTTCACATTCATATCTGGGAAGAAAGCCTAAAAAAAGATGCTGTTGGTCACTAACCTTGATATGCCATATTAAACCTTAAGAACTGACAGAGGTCTCTTCATATCCCACCTCATGTGGAAGATAGTCCCTAAAACTAAAGATTTGCACTAAAAATGGGTGAATGTGCTTCAGATTCCACATGGTAAATTTGCTTGGCACTAATGCAGTATCTGCAGTAATTGCAGGACATGTTTGCAAACAAGCAAATGCTGGGATGTTTTAACTGCCTCTCTGATTAATTTAGATTTTATTAACTGAGGAATGGTAGGAAAAATAATTACCATTGGATTATTCAAATCTTATTTATTGAAGATTAACTGTCCCATAAATGATAATTAAAGTTTCGTGAAACAAGTAATAATAGTCTTATAACAGTTTCTATATATACACACACACACCCCCCCCCGCCTTGCGCTGCATCAAAGCACTTATGGCTGCAGAAGCATGCAGCATACAATTTTGCAGTGTATAGAAACCAAGAAAGAAAATATGAAATAAAAATCAACCATTATGTTTCAGGCATTAAACTCCGCTCTGCTATCCTTGCTCCTTCCTTTTTTTCTTCTGCAGCTTTTCAAGATTTTGAAGAAAGTATTGTAAGGAAAACTTAATGAATATCTTTAGTGGTGCTGCCCAGTTAGGTACTAAAATATATACTTGTAGAATTTCGACGAATATATACTCCTGATTTGTTCTAGAATAAAAGGAGGTAATAGAAGCCTTTCTCACTGTTTTCAGCAGTTCAGACTTCAAAGTATAAGGTTTAGTTATGGGGCCACCTTAAGCATATAAAATGTGAAGGTATGTTACATTTGCAATGTGGCACAATGTAGTTATTTGCAAAAATATAATTAGTATTCAGCCTGATGCTCTCCGCTGTCTTCCTCATAACCACAAGTGTGGGTGTAGTTATTTTTTATGCTGCTGTTCCTCACAAGAATAATAATGCACATCACAGCAAAAAGTAACTCAGCACTCCTTGAAATGCTTCTAAAGAAAATGGGGACACAAATGATCATTACTTTCGACCATCCAATATCTCCAGCATGTGAAAGTGCTGCTTATTTAGAAACAAAGCACTGTGGGTGTTGAATTTTCACATGCAGCAGAAGGGGGCAATACGGATATTGCAAACTTTTTTTAACCTAAGAGGTCAAGTTTATAATTAGTAATAGTTTGTTTGTATTGCAATGAGATCTGAGAATTTCCAAGTCAAAGAGCTTCTTGTAGCTACTGCGTGGGGTAAGAGTACAAGAAAGTTCTTGCCCAAAGAGGATAGGAAAATATACAAGAGAGTAAACATTAAACAGTAGAAAACATTTAAATACTAAGAGCAGAAAGTACCAGTTAAAATTTAATTCCAGGTTTCTTATTTCTTTGCTGCAGCCACAACCAGGATTTGTCCCTAATAAACTCACTCATCTCTATCCTGAATCCATGCCAACCCAGAAATCTGTATTTATGATTTTTTTTTAGTACTTTTAATGATGCATGCTTTTGCATGCTATTCAGAGCCAGATATAATTATCGTCTGGATTTTTCCATTTTAAAAATTTGTTCTGAATATTTAAGCATACTGACTATTTTGTAGGCTTAGAGAGTCTTATCTGGATCTCTAAATGTTCTTTCATTTGTTTTTGAGTTTTCAGCAATAAATCCCATAAATCTGTTTGATCTTTCCTTCCAATGCTTCTTTAGTAAAATAAATAATGATTTAGATCTAGGTTAACCAGAAAATTTCATGTAGCTGTACAATTATGAAGCTTTTGTGAAAGTTTTACAACATGAATCATCATTTAAATTCTTTGTTCAGAGACTAGGAAATACTTTTTCAGGATGGATAAAGTACAACAGATAGCTGAGAGCTGGAGTTAAAGCATATGTATTGGAGGGTAATGATGTTTTACCAGAATGAGAACTCTTCAGGGTTTTTTGGTAATATAAGCAAAGGAATTACACAGTTAACCATCATTTCTTCACAGAGTTAAAAGGCATTTGAAGCAACATTGTTAAGGACAGTCAATAAAACAGTGTGAATTATTACCATCTATCAGCAAATTCTGAGGCTTTTTTCCTTCTTTGGGCTTGCTACAATAAATACATATGTTATACAGAAGCCCACTAAATAGCAACAATAAGACAATATTTACTTGTCATAGTAACAACTGGAAAACTGTTGTAATGGATTACATGAATAATTCAGAAGGAATTTGCAAGAGTTACTAACAAGAAGTAAATCTAATAGCCCATCCAGAATTGGTCCATAGAAACTTCAGAATTTTAACTGAGATTTGACTCCAGCCAGTGACCACGAATAAATTTTGCCCTTTGCAGTTGTGCAAGATGTTGATATGGAGATAACGATACTGATTCAGTACCCTGTTTGTTATTGCACTGGTCTGGCTGAGATGGAATTCATTTCCCCACAGGCCTCACAGGACTGTGCTCTGCACTGGTAGCTGCAGAGGTGTTGGTGACACCCACCAGGGTTTTGGCTACTGGTAAAGAGTGCTCACATAGCATCAAGGCTGTCTCTCCAACCTTCCTTCCTTAACCAACAGGCTGGGTGCCAGCAGGATCTTGGGAGAAGGCATAGCCAGCACACCCCAAATGGACCAAAGGGCTGTTCCAAAGCACATGACTTCAGTTCATATATAAAAATGAAGGGAAAGGAAGGAGAGGCATTATTTATTGTGGCCAGCTCTTCCAGAGTAACTGCTACGCATATTGAAACACTGCTTCCCAGGAAGGGGCTGGACATGGCCTGATGATGAGAAGTAGAGAACAAATACTTTGTTTTCCTATGCTTCAATACACAAGCATCTGCTTTTGCTTTATTAAACTGCCTTTATCTTGACCCAAAGGTTTTGATTTTTTCTTTTTTCCATCTTATTTTCTCTAGCTCACCATTCTGAGGAGGAGGGGAGTCATACAACAGTGTGGTGTGCACCTGGCATACAGCCAAGGTCAACCCACATTTATTAAGCTAAAAAATAATACAGTGTTTATATTACTTTGCATATTGAAGAAAACTCATTAAGGTATGTTCAGATTCCTAGGATTTTAACTATACTGAAGATTATCAGGAAGATTTTATTTCCAAAATAAAAATTATCAGGACCTTTTTTCTGTTTATGGTTTCTTTTTAAGCAACAAAATTATATGGTCCTGTATGTCAGCTGAACTCTAGGTAGATCATTCAAGTTCTATTTCATTTCAGAAACCTTGTGTCCAAGATGTCAACATGGAAACTTGCTGCAAAGTGCACTATGGCACTGAAGAGACAGAAATATCTTTAATTTTTTTATTTACTTTCAGTAAGAGTAAAGCTTCTGTAATTTTCATTGCTTGCTTACTTTGTTTTAATCTAATACTCCCTCATACGATAGGAACATCTGCAAAAAATTCAGAGGAAATTAAAACTGATAAAAAAGTGTCTGTCTCAAAAACTAGGAATTTTAATGTCTGTAACTTAAAAAATCAAAAGGAAAAATATGAAAAGATGTTTCCCTTTTACACAACTGTGAAGTGTTTGAATGAGTGTATGAATATGCTGTAGCACAGTGTCCAAAAACTGAGTAATGGCACCACCTGGACGCTCAAGGCTGACTCATGTGTGTGGCATTCCTTGCTTCCATTGGAAGGAACGCATCTCTCTTAAGGACAGAAAGTACTGTTTCTAACTCAGGAAGGGAATGACATTGCCTTGACCTATTATCCAGCTGCCCAGAGAGTAGTTCACACACAGGTCTGAGACTGTTCTCCCAACCAAAAGGAAGCTTTAGATGAATTGCTCATTCATCATTCCAACATCATTAAATCAAGCTCTTCCTCTGTGTTGTTGCTTTGTTACTCCTCAGTACTAGCAAAGAAGCCAAGCTTAGCTAAGGCTAAGACAAACAAGATAACTTTGTACTCCAACCTGTTGTTCAGTTAGCTTTCAATACTTATCTGTCTTATGGTAAGATCCTGACTGAGAAAGATGAATAGACTGTGTGTTAAATTTTAAGGCTCATGTGTCTGTCTCAGACTGAAAGGGATCTGTGCTATCTTTTTCCCTTCTGCTCTGTTTTATCTAGTACCTTTTTTCTCATGCACAAGAACTCAGGATATAATCAATCCACATACTAAAAAAAGTACATAGAAAGAAGAGATGCTCAAAAAACCCCACTCCAAAACAGTAACACAAAAACCCCAACTGTTCTATATTCTATGAAAAAAAGCAAGACCTCTATATGCACAACTGCAGGTCTCAACATTCACACCAAAGAGATGATGCTGTCCTGTAATTTTTTTCCTCTAAAACTGAGCAAGAATCAATTCATGAAGAAGAGGTTTTAGGAGCTGAGCTGAAGATCTCATGAAGAGTGTAATAAAAATGCAGAAAGCTGTTCATGTGCTTTAGATGTGAAAATTTGGATACTTAAATGGGATGTGTATTAACTTAAAAAAGAAATTGAATATTTGAGTTTATTTTTTTCTGGTCTATCTGGCTCATAAACATCTCAAAGAGTCCAATTGCTTATATAAATTTTGTTTTCTGCTCCTGACTAATGTCAAGTTTCACAATGTCAAACAAGAACAAAAAAACCCTATGACTCTCAGGATGTAAAAAGTTTCTTCAAGTAATGAACAAAAGACTGTATCAGTTTTCTTTGGAAATCATTACTTTCTTCTTTTTTTTCCTCTTCGTTAAGAATTGATTGCCTCAACTACTGTGTCAGTATGCAATATAACATATATTTCCTTTCTGCAAACTGATTTAATGTAATTTTCAGTTTTAACAAAATAAAAAGTACAAATGTCCATTAACACACTTCAATTATCACTTAGGTTAGTGCTGGGGGATGGCGACTTCATCTGTAGCAATACTGCATATACAAGGTTTTTTTTCAATATAATTTTCATGGTATAGAAAGAAATTTTTCCTCAGCTATTGTAGAAGAAGGTTATTCCCTTTATATACATTGACTATCTGCGATTCATGTGAATAGGTTTTTAATGGTTCATCATTATTTGAGAAGAAATTTTTCTGAATGTCTAATTAAGTGGAATAGATATTTGCACATTGGATCATAAGTGAGCTATCAGCATCGTCTTGGGTTTTTCCCACAGAGGAACAGTGCCCCACTATGACAGAGAAACCTAAGACATTCATGGCGTTTCCACCTTTGTGGTTCTGCCATTCTGGGACACAATAGTTAAACTCAATATCTGAATACTGTTTCCAAGCAAAGAAAGCTGAATGAAGTAACTCTGATATATCATCCTAAATCAGAAGCACTGGTGGTCCCTTATTACCTTGAAATCTATGAAACTAACAAAATTTGGAGTTTGATGATCTATTTTTTCTTGTTCCTTTTCTTCTTTAAAAACCATTACTCTATTTTCTGACTTCTCCTGTTCACTTTTCTTTACCTAGATTTTATTTACGTCACTCCAGCCTTCCTCCATACATTTCCACTTCACTTTTTGTCAAAATGTCCCCTAAGCTTCTGCCCTCTTTTTCTATTAATGTATGACCTTAGCATGTCCCTCCATTTCTTTTTATCTCTAATAATTCCATGCAATCCTTTTGTAGACGAGTCACTTACTTTTTACTTTCCAAAATAATATATTTTTAATGGTACCCTTATATTGATTTTCTCACATTTACAGTCCCAAAGAAGGAATTCCCTCCTTATCTTATGTTCAAAATCTCAAGACTTACAAAATGTCTGTTTGAAATTGTTATACTCCTCTTTGTTTTCATTTTCCTTTCTCTCATCCAGATTACCATCTAGTTAAAAATGTCTTTGGACATTTGTGCATAAACCATTACTTTGTATATTTTCTGCCAGTTAATCCTCTAATTACATCTTCCTTCACATCCATTCCATTCAGCTTATTACACGTCGTCTACAGAATGCTCTGTCTCTAGAAGTTTTCCTCAAGAATTTTTCTAACAGCTTTCATGTACTGCCCTCTTTCAGTTGTATGCAGGGAGGAAGAAGTTCATGAGTTGTATTGTACGGCAGGAGCACAAGTCAGACTTAGAAAAGGAAAGTATTCTCCTTCTAATTCTTACTCCCCTTCCTGGTTATTAGCAGACTGGGATTGTTACAACAGACAATGTTGAGTGGGATGGGAGGGAAGATGTAGCCCAAAATAATATCTTCAGGGGCTCATTTGGGGGAAGCAAGATCTCTCCTTCAGCAAACTCAGAGTTCAGACAACCCTCAGGATTATGGACCTTCAATATCTCACAAAGGAATAAGAAATCTAGTTTATGTAAGACTGCACCCTGTGGTTGTGAGAGGCAGAAGATCTAAAGTGGACTGCTTCAGTAAGTATTTTTTCAGGCACCCAAAATTAAGCCTCCTTCTCCCAGTAGAAAGCTATATCCAACTTGGAAAAAAAAAAGAAAAAAAAAAGAAAAAAGAAAAAAAGAAAAAAAGAAAAAAAGAAAAAAAGAAAAAAGAAAAAAGAAAAAAAGAAAGAGAATCCCCAGAACCCAAACATTAAAGCTGAGTTCCAAGATTTTTCTCTGCACATCTATTTTTTTTTCCCTTTGTCTTTATTTCTGAATATAATTTAGCTGACATTACTAACCCAGACTGACCTAATCTCAAAAATAGAAATTTTGGATGTTGCTGCAAGATCCACATAATAGTTAACAGATATTTAAACAAGAAGTATATACTATGCTGTTTTGACCGTGTTGCCTCTGGTTACAGTACTTGCATTCAACTGAAGTATGTCAGCTTATGTTATGCCCAACATACATTCTCGGTGAGAAGGCTGCATTTTGCAAAATGGGAAAGCCTCTCAGTAAAAGGAAAGGGCTCCCAAGGCTTTCAGCTGGCAGCAGTGCACCACAGCAGCTCAGTGTGTGTCAGTTGATCACCTCGCTGACAGCCAGGCTACATGTCAAAAATACCACAGTCCTTCTCATCTGCTCATAAAAGCTATTTCCTTCCACCTCTATCCTCTGATACTTGTAGTCTAAACCCCGTTAAAATGGAGGGTAATTCTTTGCAATCAGAAGCTGTAGAAACATGCTCCGTTTTTTTAATAGGCCACAAATAGCCGAAGTTTCAACTACTGTAGATGAAAAAATATTGTGTGCCTGGATGAGTGCAACCCATTCATTGGTTAGCAGAGCCACCAGCCTTCAGAGAGAATTGGATACCTACCTGATGCCCCAGCTGCTGGAGCTCACATAAGAATCTCTGTTAGCTGACAGACTCGTAAAAACTCATGTAGGTAGACGTACAACTCCCTGCTAAAACTGCTCCGCAGCAGAGGTTTGTGTGGCTTATTAATTCCTGTACACAGACTCGGTTCCCCTTACGCGTGATTAGTTTCAGGCAGGGGTATAGACAGGCAAGCATGCTGGACCCGAGTCTCTCACAGTCCGGGTTGGCTTGGCACACTCTGTAAAATGCTTCCCTCCCCACCCAGCTCATGTTTGCTGTCAGAAGTGCCCAGGTTGTGAGTGAACTCCTGCATTCAGGTTTTTCTTCTATAAAAGTAACGAAACAAAGTCTCAGCTTCGGTTACTTGTCGTAATGCTGAGGGGCTCAAAGCAATTCAGGAACATCAGTTTAGACACGAGCGGCTGTCACTGCCAGTTCTGTTGGACACGCCCTGCTGCAAGCAGCTGGCACTAAACATCACTATACCCTGACTGACGTAGAAAATGTGGCCTAGGGCTACATTATAAAGACAAATGCTTTCATATAAAGGAAAGCTTAATCGTGAGAGCAGAATCTGGCCTGTGAATGTGTGACTTTTTTTTTCATCTTAGTACTAAAAGGAAATTGTCTGATTTTTACATACAGCAACGTAAAGTATGGTTTTTATTTCAAAATGAAATGTGAAAGCAATAGAAGTAAGAGCCAACATATTTTAAACACAAGATCCAGAGGCTTAGATTTATGCAGGCTTCCACTACTAAAAGAACCTATGACTTTATACAAGGCATTTCACCCAAGTATCTAAATGTAAATTATATTTAATGGTATTATATCAAAATTCTCTTTTTAACATCTATAGTAATAACCACATAAGCTCTACTCAGCTTTGATCCCTCAATGAAATGGTAAAGGAAAATTTTCAGAAATTAAGGTTTAGGAGGATATGTAATTAGTGGAAGAGCAGGCAGGTTTGTATATAGGTCTAAATGAATCCTAATATATTAGCTTATAATTTTGATATACAGTATCTAGTAGGGGGAAGTTAAGATAAATAAAGCAAACTTACATATTCATTACTGAACTTTTTTCATATTTTGAATGACATATCCTTTAATCCTGTCATGGTTTAGGAATGGTATTTCCCCATTTAGAACTCCCACTAAAAAGAAAACCACAAACAGCTCCCCTCGCCATCGTGTGAGAGACAGAATGCAGAGATCACGGGTTGAGATAAGGGCAATTTACTGGAAACAGCAATGAGATAAGAAAAATGAGCAGTAAAGGCAAAAATATTGATAACAAAAGTATACAAAAGGAGAAGGTGATTGACAAGCAAAACACTCAGCAAGGCCCTCTGGCAACAACATGCAGAGGCGGATGTGTTTCACCCTCCTACCACACTTTTGTCAACCCCAAGCAATGCCCCTCTCCTTGGAAGCAACAGTCCTATGCTTTTGCCCCGGGGGGATGATTTACCTGGTACAGAATAACAACCTGGACATGCCCACATGGCTCCAGGCTCTGCCCCCTCACAGCTGCAGCAAAAATTTAACCCTGTCCTGACCGAAACCAGGACAAGTCCAATGAGCAAACAGTACACAATTATTTTCACTCTCATGCTTCGTTAGTTCACAAGTATAGACATGTGTTGACACACATTCACACACAAAAATCCAGGCTTCCAAGTCATTTCTTATTGCCTTAAGAAAATATTCTTCTGTTCAGTCTCATTTTTTTGAAAGAACACTGATTAATATAGCCAGTGGAGAATCAAACAGACTTAGCTGCTTGCAAAAGAATTGCTATAACCAATAACTTAGTCAGGTTCTCTCTGCTGCTGCTTCAGCTGTCAAAGTCAGTGGTGCACTGCAGCATTGAAGGTAATTTCCATTTCGTCGTAAAAGCTGTTTTTCTCAATTTTTTGGCTTCTTTGTCTTTTGCCTTTTTTGACTTTCTACTTGCCCCCTATCCATCTAATACCACTCAGATGTCACTGGCACGCTCACGTTTACCACACCCCGGTGATTCCTATCCACCTATATGACATGCCTATAGCACAAATGCTGATGATGCATTATATGTCCAGCACTTTTTGTCGCAGTGACATTCCTCAACAAAGTACTGCCTAGGGGCAGCTGCTGGTTCTGAGTTACTCTCTCATGCAGCAATTACTCAGTTCGATTATATGTTGATGATAAGCTATTATAAACCACTCATGCAGAACTTTTTATTTACCAACAATCATGGCATTCTTTTTTTGTTTCTGCCATCTAAAATCTAATTGGGCACAAAAAAAAAAAAAAAAAAAAAAACCAAAAAAAAAAAAAAAAAAAAAAAGAAAAAAAAAAAAAAAAAAAAAAAAAAACCAAATAAAACAACAAAACAAAAAGGCAAAACAAAACAAAAAGAAAAAATAATCTGACAGTTTCTCAAAGTGCTTGGGTTAGTTAATAGATGTAAATATATCTGTATTAGCCATAGTGGTTCGAAAACAAATGCCCAGACAAAATGAAAGAGGGAAAAAGAGAAAATAGCTGTATTCAGAAAGTCACATTCTTTAAATAGCTTGTCTCTTGTATTTTCAAATTAATTTGCAAAAGGATGGGTGATGGAATGCATGCAAATCTTATATTGATGAATTAGCAAGATATCAAAGAATCTAAATACAAGTCTGATGGGCAAGGTAAAACTTAAAAATAGACCAAAAAAAACCTCAGTTATTTAACTAGTATCACTCTGTATTTGTAAGAGTCAGGGAGAACCTCAAATAACCACTCTTTTTCATATAGAGACAACATTTCAGAACTAGCTCTCTTGATTTATTGATGTGTAAACTAGAATAAATGAGCAATTTCAATTCATTAGAGACTCCTATGTCTTTATAATGGAAGGAAAAAAAAGACAACAAAGGAAAATGGTGTAGACCTATAAAGTGATCTGATATTTAAATCTCTCAATATTAGAGATATAACAGAAAGGAAGAACTGTAACATAGTCAAATAGATTTTAGCTATATGGCAAATATAAAGTGGTAAAGTGTGTTCAAAAGAGAAAAAGTTCCCACGCAAAACCAGTAGAGCCTGTTCAGCATGGACAGAAGAAAAACATGCTTTAAAACTGCTAGACATGGTAAAAAGAGATAAGACTCATAAGTATGTTACAGATTTCCAGGTTTTTTCTTTAACAAGCAGAAGACCTAACAGTTTGATTTTGAAATGAATAAAACTCAGGGCTCAGTAACCATTCAATATGCGATCAAACATGAAATTAATATAAGTAATATTTGTCCTTGAGTCAAGTAAGATAGTAAGACCTTAAAAGCAACTAGCTTATTATGGGCCACTTCAAGCTAAAATTGTCAATAAATAAGCAGCCTATTAAATGAATAATCATATACTGTTAGGACTTCAGATACGTAAAGTTCTTCCAGTCATAGTAAAATGCTCTGCTTGTTTATTCTGTAATCCATTGGCTTGGCCTAATTATGTGTATTAGATATAAATAAGTTCTCACTTCAGGCTAAAATCTCCCACTGTTATGATTTGAACAATACATGAGGTAAAATACCAGAGGTTTGTGCAGGGCTAATTCTTTTATGTTGGAATTTCATGGCTTTTAAAAGAGAAACAAGGCAGAGAGCAACCGTAAAGTAATAATAATAACAGTAACAATAACAATGACAATGATAATGATATTAAATTAATAACAACAATAATAATAATAACAATAACTATTACAATAATAGAAGGGATGCCATTTTAACTAGGTAACACTTTCATGAATATGTCAATTTGAGTTAAAGCTAATTAACTAAGTAAAGGTGCAAGTCACTTCCTTAATATTGCAGCTTTATGTACAATGTGTATGTGTGCAGTGCAGAAAATTTGAAGAAAAAGATTACACAAACAAAAGAAATATTTGAAAGCTGGACATTGCAAGGTTAATTCCAA
Organism: Daphoenositta chrysoptera; assembly: GCA_013397915.1. NCBI lineage: Eukaryota > Metazoa > Chordata > Aves > Passeriformes > Daphoenositta > Daphoenositta chrysoptera. The sequence goes on along the minus strand of VZRO01003202.1, from coordinate 55,624 downwards.
GGGCCCTTCATAAATTTATTCTTGAGTCCCAAACCTATGAAACAAAGAGATCCTGAATCGAAACCCATAGTTACCACCTCTTTTATGGGTATTTACAGAAGCCATTCATAAAATACTTAAGCTTTCAGGTAAGCCATTTTGCCATCTAAACATCAGTAGCTGCTTTGATTCCCCCTGTCCTTTTCCTAGCCTGATTACAAGACAGACTAGCTGCTCTGCCAAGTGGAAGAAAGGAAAACCATTACAGAAATGTCACTCTGACCCCTTTCAAAGAATCAAAGACTTTTCAAAGAATCAGGTCTTCAAGTAAACCCCAAGATGCTCAGCTTTTGATTAAAGCAGTTTTTTTCTCCTCTTGAAAGAGCTGGAGCCATAGCACAAATAATGAACTACTCCTGCTACTGTGCATCAGCAACACACAGTAGTTTTGAGCTGGATATTGTCAGTAGAAATAAACTGATTATAAAAGCTTTATCAGCCAATTCAATGTTCTCATCTTTTTTTTTATATATATGGGTGAGATATTAACAGACCAGAGGGAGAAGGAAGCTGGACCACATAACTCTGACATACGACGTCAGATTTGGATTATATGGAAAGGAATTACTTGATATATTTATGGAATTCATCATAGGACCATAAGGACAGAACACCTTTCCAAATGATTAGAAATCAATGGGTTTTACAGATTCAGCTGTAGGTATATATTTTTTTTTCGCTGGCAAAATATGGAAAAACACATTTAAATCTAAAATTAATTACAGATTTTAAACAAGAGAGAAATCTTTTCTAATGTTCTAGAAACTAGAAGAATTAAAATCAGAATACTCTAAATTTAGAATTATATTACTACATTTTTTCTTTATACAGGAGAAAATTAGCAAAGGTTTTCTCAGCTGACTATTGTTCATTAATTTACTATTTAATAATGCATTCACTCAGATTAATTACAGCTTATAATTATTTTCTAAATTAATTTCATAATTTTATTTTCTTATGTGAAGGTTGCTTACAAATCTGATTGATTGTCTATTTTAATAAACTTGTAGGTTACTGGCTTAATATTTTTCTAAAGTTTCTGAGGGAAAAAACTAATACGGAATATGAAAGGAAATTAATTGATTGTAGGTCCATAAAACTTAGTAATTTTTTAAAAAAATATAAATTTAAATGAGGTTTTCGTACTGTAATCATGAAAAAAAGTAAGATTGATCTAAATAATAACAAAATGCTAATTTCTGATGCACTATTTTTAGTTCAAGGCAACCTAAATTATGAGAAACAAGACTTTGGAGTATCTTTTGGATCGTTTTGGAATATAAGTAGATAATGCAATAGCAAAATGATCAGGAGACTTCTTTAAATACTTTTCACCTTCTGTGTGATTTCTTGGTCTATAGGGAGCTATCCAGGGTCTCCAGCATCTCCTGCTTCAGCAGCTTCACGTGCAGTGACCTCTCCCTGCATTTCCTTGGCATTTCCGTGCTCTGGGCAGACACACTGCTGAGCCAACAGGCCTGGGACAACCTCATGGTTCCCCTGGTGGAGGCAGAAACGGGGAAAAATACAGCCAGAGTGCTCAGATGGATAAAGAGTGAAAAAGGAGAAGTTTTGAACAAACAGTTATACACAATTCACTAAACTGCAGCCCCTCCTCTCAGGCAATACTGCCTTGTTTGGGCAAACAGAGGAATTTGACTAAATGAACTTTGTACCATCGTGACTATGCAGTAAATACTTTCATAGTATAAAGATCCAACAGTCGATCTGAAATATTAATTTCTGCTGCCAGAAGGAAGAGATATAATCTTCCGAGATTTTTCATCAATATAGCTTAGCATTATATTTGATATTTCAAGCTGTTCTTTGCAAGAAAATGCTTGGAACTGTGACAAAATACTTGCTTAAGAAAAAGGTCATCATGCTACACTATAGTGAAGAAATCATCTACTTGACAAAATTCAGCTTCAAAGGGTTTTGAAACAGAACTAGCTAAATATAATTTTTTAATAATAATAATAATAATAATACTAATGATAAAGAGTAGCTTACTCAGACTGTAATTTGTACCACCAGCACTTCTATGGCTAATAGAATGCAAACTGAAATATATAGAAAAGTGATGCAGAAATTTCTCTATATAGCTCCTCCGGGCAAAATCTTTCCTTAAAACTTAAATACATATCTTTAGCTTTATCTCATGCTAGATTGACAGTGAATATCAATCTTTAGGGTAGTAAAACTCAAACTCATCCCATCCTCAGGACCCTAGTCAGCTGTCTTGCTGCCAGTAACTACAACTTATGGCAATAAACACTTATCTTAGAAGTTTTGTGTGCAGGAACAAACATTTTATACAGTTATTGCTTGTAGTATATTAGAAAACTACTTAGAAGCATAAAATTTGCATGCAACGCAATACAGCTAATGCTTATTCCTTCTAGTCTGCACTTCAACTTTCTTAAAAATGTATTTTTTTTTCTGTGTGTTTGCCTAAACCTCAGCATTTTGGAAAGGAGCACGACCGTGAGATATCAAAATTCCAGTTATACCATGTTAACTAAAATGACAAATACAGCCTGGGGTTTTTTAGCAAATGTAGTTTGTTGGCTTGGACTTAAAATACAAGCTTAAATGTCTGGCCACATGTAGAAGCAGGAAAATTAAAATTTAAGGAATGTGTTTTTATTAGGATGATGAGGATAATTGAGAGAGAGAGTAATTTTCTCCTGTTAGGATAGTTTAGGGGATCAGCTCATCTGCCAAGGAAGCTGTAAGCCTTTCTGAGGAAAAAAGCAGGAAAATTAGTTCTATTCCCCCAGGATAACTCTAAATCTACAGAAGATGTTTAAGGCAGCTGAAGTACAGCTTTGTGTAAAGTTACAAATAATCTGCATAGTCTGTTAAAGACAGTCAAGAAAGAAATTTGGGAGAAATTTACAGCTATTGCCAGGAAATTGAGTGTTTGAAAAAAAACCGTTTAAGGAATAGAACCAGCAGTACAAGGCTCAGCACTATGCCCTTGCAGATGCTTTGCATTCACTACCTGTGGTACAACAAGTTCAGGCAGGAAGAGCTAGCTGATGTATAAAAGCAAGCAGCATTTGAGCAGGGGAGTTAGATAGAACAGTGAAAGGTAACTCAGATAAGGTTAATGATAGGGAAAAAAATGGAAATACAACCTATTGAGTAAGATCATTTGATCATTAATTTCAGATGGTAGCAAGATATGTAGAGATAGAGGTATTGACCTTGAGGCTGGGATAGATTCCCAGAGTGCCCACCAGTCCACTCCTAGCACGTCTGTACTCTTCCCTGCATGCTCCCTTTGGAAAAGAGTTAGCACAGGTGAATACAACCCTTCCTATCAGCTTTGGTGGTCCTGAACATAAAAGAGTATAATAAATGATCAAGGAGTTGCCATGGCAGATGACCCAGGCTGAGATCCAGTCAAGGCTGTGTCACGGTCCTTCAGAAACTTGACCAGTGGAATCAAGGTTCAGTGACTAGTGCAGACAGGAGGCTGCCATCCTAGAAACCCAGGAAGACATATTTCTTACTAAGTCATTTTGAGAATATCTGTTACTTTCTTAGATTGGACAGTAGTGTAGGCAGCATTAAAAGTCTTATTAAAAGACTCCCAATGTAGTCCAGAAGGCACTGACAACTTCATTGAACTCCCAAACTAAGTTGTTTTGCTTAGACTAGAAACCCAAAGAATGACTTGGTGGCGTTTAAGAATGTAGAAGCAGCAGTAATTTCTAAGTTTATACAATTGTCTGATTGGGAGTTTTAGAATTTATGATTGAAACACTTACTCCTCTCATGCTGGTCTGACTAACTCAGGGAGATATTCACACTTTTTGAATGGATACCAGGAAAAACATTTACATCACAAGTTGATTCACTCAGCTGTTGGTAGCTTTTCAAAATTAGGCCACTTTCTGGTCTCCTCTGTGGTGAGATAAAGGTCAGCTTTGGTACAGCTGTGGTCAGTCACAACCTTTATTATTCCCTGAGTTTCACAGGCGCATTGTCCTTACCCATGTCCTCTGAGCTTTCTTCCATTTTAGGGGTTTATTTGTCATTATACACTGTAGCAAATTATAAGACACATTACTAGTTCTAGAAGTGAGTAAAACTGTATTGTTGCCATATCTCAGTCGTCAATTAGACATCAGCTTCTGAATCTAGTCATTAGCAAGGAGCAGGTTTTTCCAGATACGTAAACTTTGATGGTCAGTTTCTGTGCCATTTGTTGTCACCACCAACTGGTGATGTTTTTGTAGATTCTGACAGTGATACCTACCAAATATGTTTCACACAGATGGATAAGTAAATCTGTAATTACTGAAGTCAAATATGTATATATTAGGACATCACTTATAAGTGCACATGTGGCTGTTAATGAATAACTGAGATTGAAAATTAAAAACCCCTAATTTTATGCACTTAAATTTAGGAATACAGTAGAGTGGCAATAACGCAATGCTTTCTAGCAAAATTTATGTACAATAAATTTGCATAGCCTTGGAGTTAAGTTCTGCCTTGCTTTATGTAGTACTTTAGTGCTCATACTTAAACTGAGAGTTGTAAAAAAAATTACTGAATGGTTTACAACCTACCCAAATAAAGATAGTGAGGTGAAATGCAAATCACAGCTACTGAGAAACTACTTTTGCAATATCTAACATGATTCCCCATACAGTACTTTGCATTTTATTAGTTTTAAAAAGTTACAAGTCCTACTGGCTAGCATCCATAATAAGGTATAAGCACTAGTACAACAAAGTATATTCAGGTCCAGGACAGTTAGTGACCAGCAGATTTACCTTCTTAAAGGACAGGGGTGGAAGCTAACTGTTCACCATAAAAGACTAAGCCTTTCACAGTAGTTTAGTCTTTCTCACTCTTGGCATAGGAACTGCAAATGTAGCCAACCTTTAAATTGTAAAGGCAATAGCTTAACAAGGAAAGCTTGGTGATGTTACTAAATAATTTCTGCAGCCACAATTTCTGAGACATGGAATTTTTAAGACTTTGCAACTAAGGATTATAGTAAAATATGAACCAGCAAAATAACTGAAGTGGTAGGTTTTGCATGGGTTCTGCTGCTTAACAAAAAGATAAGAAGTTTCAAAGGAAGCTTTGAAGTTTCCTTTAATCTTTTGAATTCTCAGGAACCTGAAACTATAGATATGTGATTCTGAAAATCCTGATCCTGTTCTAGACAGCCTTCATAGAGGAGCAGAAAGATATAGGAACTAGAACTGAGGCCACACTCCCCATGAAGTCTTACTAGTTCATCACAAGACACCCTACCAGAACGGAAAGTTTATCAAGCAGATTAAGCCGTCTTGCCAAGTGGGAGGTCTTGAGTTGTTGCAAAGAACAGAACTAAGTTATTAGAAGAAAAAAGTATTTGTTCTAATAATGGTGGCTATGCTAATTAGGCAGAACGTAAAGCATACAGGAGTACCTTCAGAATATGCTGCTTCTGTCAAGAATTATTGAGATCATGAGGGCTTGACAGCTAAGGCATTTAGAAGATCACCCTTCTTTACTAGAGACAGCTGTAACCTTGGGAGACCTGTCACCACATTTATAGGCTGAGCAATCAAGCAGGAATACATTTAGGTAGTTATGTCCATTTTTTTAAATTAAGGGGTTGATGGAAAACACACAGGTTGCCAGTCTCTCAAAGCAGATTCCCATGATGGAATAGGTATACAAGTTCCATAGCACTTTGAAAATCTACAGTATTCTTCCAAACAGAATGAGTTATGTTATGGGAACCAATTATATGCATGAGTTTCTCATATTTTGGTGACTGCCACATAGATATATTAAGGCTTAGGGGGTTGGAGTTGTCCATTCTGGAGATGACAATTCTCTGGGGAGACCTTATAGTAGCTTTCAGGCACCTAAAACGGGCTTATAAAAAAGAGGTAGAGAGATGTTTACACAGATAAATAGAAATAGGTCAAGGGGGAATGGTTTTTAACTGTGAGAGGAGAGATGTAGATGAGATGTTAGGAAGAAATTCTTTACTGTGAGAAGGGTGAGACAATGGAGGAGGTTACCCAGCAAAGAGGTAGATACCCTTTCCCTGGAAGTGCTCAAGGTCAGGTTGGCTGGGATCCTGAGCAAACTGATCCAGTGGGTGGAATCTCGGGGTCCCTTCCAACCCAAGCTATTTTAAGATTCTATGATTCTTGGTATTCTATCCTAATGTAAGAACATTACATATACCATAAATAGGATGGGGAAAAATAATCGAAGTGGTGCTGCTGTGCTGGTATAATTTTGGTGCATAAACAAAGATTGTAAAACTGTTTTTAAAATAGTGAGTGGGTTCCTAAATTAGAAAAGGTGCTTCAAAATTTTTTTCTAACATATCCTTTTGCTTCATATTTTCCATCCATTTTCTCAAATCTATGCAAATCTGCTTCATCTCAGCTTCATAGTCTTTCATTCCAAATATGATTCCCTCTCAAAAAGCTGCTTAGGACTCAGTGCCCTACAGTTCTGATGCCTTGGTAAATATGGCAAGTGCTTTAGTGTCTGGCACCTGGTATGTTTCTGAGCGATTCAGTCCAGCCTACTTTAAAAGAACATTCTCTTTCATGATTGCTTCAGATTCTACAGCTGTGGCCTGATTGCCTGCAGATAGATAAACTGAAATTCTTTCTCACTGAACCAATTTTTGGCCTTTTTATTAGATCTACATGTTTATTCAGCTTGTTATTCCAAGATACTTTAGCAAAACAGTGCACTATCAATATTATCTATCAATATACGCTGTGGAATTCTGTATGTTAGAAAAATATATAATATTCTGTATATTGCTAACCTTCAAGACAAAAAGCAGGTTGCTTTCTGTAGTTTTATTACTCTCTGCATAAGAAGAACAGATGTTTTCCATGTTTTCTTAAGTTATGTATCCTCTCTTCATGCCCAGATAGAAACTCAGCTGTTAGATTAAAAATTGCCCTAATTTTTATCTTTCGTAGATGTTGGACACAAAAATATTGGGTGAGTTTGATTGAAGTAGATGTTGGACACAAAAAAATTGGGTGAGATTGACTGAGGATTACTTCATGTATTCTCTTTTATGAAAATTAAATTAATATTTATTTAGAAAATAATAACAGTAACATCCTTATTTTTAGTTCAACCTGCTTATTATTTTGTGTACCACATGAAATAACAAGATTAATACAAAATTATGATTTTGGGGACTAACTCTATAACTAATCATAAATGGAAATCAGCTCCAAGCATAACAAATCTAGTACTCAAAACCTCCATATTGTATTTTCTGTATTTAGAGCTATCCTGGTATTTACATTATGGTTCCAATTAACCCTACTTTTAAATAAAAAGTTTAACCTAGCTCAAGATCAAAGTATTCATTTGCTTTTCCAAAGGCCAATTATTATTGAGTAGTTTAAAATAGTGAAGTAACTGTACAAGAGTGAACTCCATATGACCTTACTGTAGACATATGGTCACAATAATAAAAAATTAAATATTAAAAAGAAAGTATTTTTAACATGCAGCTGTTTCATTTCAATCTTTTCCATTCAGTAATTCCTTCCCTCCCTGAATTTGCAGTATGTTAAACCTCATTAATAAACCATAAGTATAATGTTAACTTGGCATCCTTATCTCCTATAGAAAGCTTGAAAATTAGGAATAAAATGCTACAGATGAAAGCAAAACATTTTCAGCTGGCCCGATATAAAAATATGCCAAGTTCTGTGGCAAGATCCTAATAGACAGACCAACTGGGAATATTTATGTTGTGTTAGCTTACTTTTAAAATGTTGGAATTAAAAATTGTTGGAATTCATCTTGAATTATTTTCTTGAATAGGATATTTTAAACAATGGTATGATTTTTACACATATTTTATTTCAGCTGATATTTTGTTTCTTATTGTTGCAGAAGACTATTGGGACTGTGTATTTCAGGTAAAAATATGCTAAAAAGTAAGTATTATTGAGTGAAACAAGTTGCCTGCCTGGAAGGGGAGTTATGATGCTAATAATAGCTTATCTGTTCAATAAAGTATACATATGTCAGTTACAAGAACTCTGACAAGGGTACCAAAAATCTTTGAGATTGTTTTTATAACTCTAAAGTTGCAATAAAAGTCTATTGTGTAAGAGAATTTGTAGAGCTGTAGCTTCAGTTTTAAGGATAAAGACATTAATTGGCCTTTAAAATATTGCCCTCAATAAATATTGCCCTTGTACAAACTCTTCTTTTCATGACTTATCAAGTTATTTATGATACATAATTCCTTATCTGCATATCTGTGGTACAGTCCCACCATTCCTCAAGACGTTAAAGAAAATAAAGCACAATGATATTGTCAACGTTTCAGAACATACAATGATGAGGATTGCAGATAGAAACAATGGGTGATTCTCTTATTACAAGAGTTATATGTTAAGACAGCACCTAGATATGAACTTAAAAAAAACCTAGGGTAGAATTTAAAATCAGGGAGTAGGTTTCCTTTAAAATATATTAAGAGGGATATGAATTTATGGAATATAGTTCATCCTGCCCTAAGGTATGCAATTAAATTACTTCCAAAAGTGTTTATCTCTCTCTGTTGACTATAAATTGGAACTTTTAGACTAATTTGCATGAAGAAGACTAATAGAAATCTAATGTTAGGTGAAATTAATTCCAGACCTCCCATCTAGGTCCATTATAAAACATGGAAAATAGAATTATTAAAGCCTGTGTTTAACAACTTAGGATATAGAAGATGCATTTTATGCCTCAAAAATAGAGAGATTCTTCGCTAGGTGTCTATAAGAAGTAGACTTGTTAGCCAATAATTAATTTCTCCATAATGAAAACGAGGCCAATATGGCTCAGCATTACCTGGAAATGTGCCCTCACAGCCCAAAAATACAAGTGTATCCTGGGCTGCATCAAAAGGAGTGTGGCCAGCAGCCTGTGGGAGATGATTCTCCCCTCTATCCTCCACTCCTATGAGTTCCCACCTGGAATGCTGCACCCAGCTCTGGTGCCCCCAATGCAAGAAGAACATGGACCTGTTGGAGCATGTCCAGAGGAGGGTCACAAAGTTGGTGAGGGACTAGTGCACCCCACTTATAAAAACTGGATGAGAGGGTCTGGAGAATAGAAGGTTGTGTGGAGACCTTATAGCAGCCTACAAGAAAGCCAAAGTGAGGGTCTTCCTCAGGAGCTGTAGTGACAGGGCACGGATTGATGGCTTTAAGCTGAAAGAGGGGTAATTTAGGTTAGCTGTACAGAAAAAATTCTTTACTGTGAGGGTGGCGAGGCACTGGAGCAGGTTGACCAGAGAAGTTGTGGATTCCCTGTCCCTGGAAGAGTTTAAGGCCAGGTTGACTGGGGCTCTGAGGAAGTGTCTCTGCCCATGGCAAGGCAGTTGGAACCAGGCAAATCTTCAAGGTCCCTTTGAACCTAAACCATTCTATGATTCTATGATTCTATGAAATATATATATATGTGGGGAAAAATTATGTGAGTCTCAGGAGTATCCAGATACCAAATATCCAGAGGACCTCAGTGGGACTTAGATGTGTTTAATATCCAGGGCAGGAAATGTCATAACTGGGTTTATATTTCAGCAACAGAAAGATGATCAGACTTCAGACCTGGGCCAATGAGAAGAGCAAGATAATTATTTTTTCTTATATTGACTGTGAGTATACTCCAAAATCATCGAATCCCAGGTAGAATCCATCGCTCCACAGGTGTTTCAGGAAGCCAAGACAACAAACTCAGTGAAATAATGGTAGCCTTTTTGAATAACCTCACTTGTCTCAGAAAGTGTGCTGTTAACCAGCATTTTAAATTCTGATTGTTAATCTTTTCACAAATCAGACTGAAGCCTAAGAGCTGATGTCAGGGTGCACAAGAACTTTCTTTGTGGAAGAGGTTGTCCTTCAAATATTTTTAAATATCATTTTTTCATAGAAACATGGTTTTAAGTGGGTGTCACAAATCCATCCTAGAAATAAATTTCTGATTTTAATTAGTGTGATATACTAGAGAAAAAGATATACTCGGGTATAACACTCAAAACCTGAAATGAGAAAAAAATTTTTTTTCTATGCATGTGGTGTTGCTCAAACAGAAAGTGTGAGGCTGATACAAGGTTTACTGGGGGATGTTCCATGACCTAGTTTTTTGTGTGAGATAATATGAAACAATTGGCTCACTCTGCTCTGAAGTCCTTTACATCAAACTCTTATCAGTAAAAATTTAAGGATAGTCAAAAAGTATTATGCTGTATTTTGAATTTTTACTACTTCAGATAAAGTACATAAGTACTTACAGCACCTTTTTATTTTTAGATACAATCTATTTTCCTTTGTGGACGTGATTGCATATAAGAAGCATTATAAAATACTTTTTTAAAATGAGTCGTACAAAGAGATGACTCACTATGATTTATACATTAAATTTATGCACACTGGTGTTGTGGTTATATTATCATAACTGCATCTATTGTACAATGATATCTTCATTCATACAGACAAAGGTCTGTCATTTTATCACAACTGTATACAAAGAAGTAAATACTAGAAAGCATGACCTTAGACAACTTTTAGCTAAATTGAGGTTAATATGCTTATTTTCAAAGTTTTATGGAACTTGTGTTCTATCTAGTTTTGTTCAGAGCATAAGGATAAATGACATGCAGAATTCAGTTCCAGATCTAGGATCACTGGTCTATAGCAAACAAATTGCAGCTCCAGTACTCTGTGAGCTGTATGCTAATGTTGAAGTGCAGAACCTCCATGACATACTGTATATGTATAAAAATATGCAGTCTGTGTTTCTCAGGTTGAAGTGGTTGCCTACACAATAAGTCGATAAAATAAATTTAATTTTTCTCTTTTTCCTAGTTGTCATCTGTCTGGATTGAACACACTAAATATAACATAAGTAGAACATTAAAATTCTCTCAGTTTCCTCATTCAGTAATCAATGAAGCAATGAAAGAGTAGGAGAAATCTTTGGATTTCTTATCTTTACCTTTTGATTCTTTTCTTCAGATTATTATCTTCAGTATACAAGCTGCTTTGTTCATTTATCTGTTGCTTTAATGTTCATCACTCCAAAAAATATACCTGTTAAAGTTCAAAAGGAGAATACTTTTCAAAAGAAATGCTAACACCACAATATGTGACTCAGAGATTCTGTGATTATTCTCGATATTGATAACTTTGATAACTTTTATGTGGTTACCAAGGTGAGCCATTGGAAAATGTTTTCCAATTTTTGGAAGAGAAAGGAGCTGGGTATGTTGCTAAAACACAGAATGTCCATCCCACTTGACAACTGCAAAGAAAAATGCACTGACTGTAAAAGTACTTCAGTATGAAACTGAAATTTTTTACCACTTTTGTAAGAATGACGCTTTCTGTGTTTTGCCTCCTTATCATATATTACCTGATTTACACTTCTGTTCAAAAAAATAGTAAAACTTTATATTTAATATGTGGACTGTGGAAACCTGATCCTGCACAACTGCAGGATATTTAATATGTCAAAGAAAACCCAACTGGATATATAAATAAAACTACAAAATTATTGTAGCCTGAATCTAGTTCTTCTCCAAATTTAAAGCAAGTGTAACATTATTTTTATCATTATATCAAAAGCTTTTTGAATGTGTGAATGATAAAAAAAAATTCTGTCTCACTGACATGTAAGGATGTTTATTTCTAATAAAAATTATTTCAAGAGGGAAAGAAAATCACTTTACAAGGGAAGAAAAAGCTATGTTAGCAGCAAAAGTATGTGATAACTCTTTGATCCAGTAAATCAACACATTATTCTAGATATTTCAAAAAATCTTTCTCAGTTTAATTCATTTGTTCTAACTGCTGGTAGCTGTAGAAAAATTACATATACCATGTATGTCCAATATTTTTTTAAAAAATATCAAAACACTCGAAATATATGTATATTAATTTGTATCATAGAAGTATAGAATATGTTGAGCAGGAAGGGACCCATATGAATCTTCAAAGTCCAGCTCCTGGCCCTGCACAGGACACCCCAAGAGTCACATCCTGTGCCTGAGAGCTTTGTCCAAATGCCTCTTCAACTCCGGCAGGCTGGTGCTGTGACCACTTCTCTTCTTTTCTATATCAGTGTGGATTTTGTTGGAAAGTTTAAATAAAATTATGATTTCTTCACATGTGATCCCAAAGTGTGATTTTCTTATTTTCTTTTTATTTTCTCTCTCAGAATTAGTTTTCAACCTTCATGTCAACAAATCAGTGCTAGTATCTGATTCCTCTCTTCGTTACATATTATATCAAAATTCTTTAAACAAAAATCATTAAACTACCAACAGAGATCTTTGAAAGGTCTCAAAACTTTGAACTCTGGTTTGTATTTTCAGTCAGATGAAGTGACTGGCTTTGAAAGTAATATCAATATGCTTTTAAAGGAATATCAATATGAAGAATGTATATGACAACGAGTATATTAGCAAAGTTGAAATATTTGCTTCTTGGGATTTTTAAACAGATTTGACAGCCAACTCCTACCCTTTCCAATGAATGTTCAGATGCTTCTGCTGTTGCAAAATTTGCTCTATAGGTAACAATATTTCTAACTGTCTAAATTCAAGTAAAAATCAAACTTAAATAATTTAGAAAATATATTTCTAAGGAAACTTTATTTGGACTCCTCAGTTCTCAGATGCATTTCTTTTGCAGAAGACAGGAACAGTCTAATATATTCCACTGGCATATACTCAAACTGCATTTTTAAGACTTTTACTGTAGTTTCAAAACTCAAGCCAAGTAAGGCTCTTGCTTATTAAGATTAAAATTGTTTGTGGAAGTGAAAAGAAAGAAAAAACTTTCTTACGACAGCTCACAGTCCAGGTAAAGATCCTTTGATTTAAATATGAATTTAAATGTATAATTTCATAAACAGTGCTTTTTGCAGAGTGTTTACAGATTGTGAAAAGTGTAGCAATCATGAAATGCCCAAGGACAGTTTGCAAGTGTAATAAAATTCTGTTGATAGACATGGATACATTATTTAAGAGGGAGAAACATTAAGGAGAAAATTACCATAAATTATTGTAATATACTAAAAAACTTACATTGTAAAAAACACACATTTGGAATTTTTATCACTGGGTGCTCAGTATTAAGCTGAAGACATTAGAAATGTCATTATTACAGTTGACTTTTAGGCAGGAGAATGAGATAAACGACCTCCTAATGTCATTTTTGTATCATAATTCTGCCTTAGTCTAACTAAAAATAAAATTCTCACATGGTTTGAGATGACAATTTTTTTAAGTGACTTATGTTTTTCAGCACCACTGACTTCAGAATGGTCTTTCAGCTCCTGTTTCATTTTGCCCTCTAAAAAAATTTGACCTTGATGCTAATCACATTGTCACTATTCAATAGTACCTGATGGCTTGCTCTTACCTGTTAAATAGATACGAGCAGCAGACAGATTATATACAGATTACATTTAGTTCAAGTAGATTAAAATTTAACCTATTGTCCCCAGGGGATGTTAGATACACCTGAGTCGAAAACTGTGTACATTTAGTGCTGCATGAAATACTGGTTGTTCTGAATACCAGCTTGCTATATTTTCAGAAAATACAGCTATTTTTAGGTAAGCAATAGTTTGGGGTTTGCTATATTGAATCTCCATGAACCACTTCTGGGCATGAACAGCAGACACCTGTCAGAAATGTGCAGCTTCCTCTGTCTTGGTGTTCAGACTGTTTTCTTTGTAATGTTTAGCTCAGTAGCAATTTTGTTTGGTCCATAGCTTCTTCAACAGCCTGGCATGAAGCATAGCAGGCTAAAATTTTAGAAGAAATAGTAGAATCATGGAATTTATGAGAATTTGTTCATTAATATTACTTATCATATGCTTTAAGGTTTCCTTGAGCTTTTTTTTTTAAGATCAAAGAGAATATTTTCACAATAGAGCATATAATGATAAAAAAATTTCTAAGCTAAAGAGACCCTTTTATAAAAAGACTGGGCTGAGTATGGAATTAAATGATGAATTTTAGTAATGAGTATTTTTAACAATTAGGCAGTGATATTTTGCTAAACATTGGCACTCCTTATACTGTTCCCCAAAAAGACAAAATTTTAGATTTCTTATGGAAATTCCATCTTGTAGCTCCTGAATCATAAAGTTCCTCATAAATGTGTGGCAAATAAAGCTATAAACTAATTAATACAATGTACTGTAGCTGGACAGCAGAGGACAAGTAAAGATATTAAAGTCTGTCTGGACTGGCACTTCATTTCTAACCAGCTTAAATAAGTAGTGTAATAAGATTAAATAGCTTATTCAGTGCATTTATTCTGTGTCCTGACTTTGATAAATTGTTTTAGGGATTCATGAAAAGTCAGAGTCTAGTCCATAAGAAGTTTTATTATAAATACTGTCCATTCAGAACTATGTTCGGTTCTTGAGTAGAAGGAACATAGCACCTTGGCTTGCTGAGGAGAAAGTAGCTTTTGCCTACAGATCATTTGTGTATAGATAGACACAAGGTCATTAATAAAAAAGCTTTGCCTTATTTTGATGGTCCGTATAGCTTTTCCCGTGTTACATAGTAATAAATAGTGTAGTTACTTTACTGTTCCAATGTCCTTCAGGAATCAGTTCTTAAAATGTGTAGTTTCAATTTGAATATAAAAGGAAGAGTAGCTTTCCACAATAAAAGTAATTATATACTTTTAATATACTAATTAGGTAATGGCTCTTTCAGTCCTTAATGATAAATGTGAAAGAATTCCTATAGACATCTGCTGAGATGGCTTCACAACTTTTTCCAGGCCTTTTTCTTTGAGTATTTTTCCCCCTAATATTCAAGGACTCCACTGCAATGAAAAAATCCACACATCTTGATTTTACATAGTAAACAGATCTGTTTTGTGAAATGTGTGCTTTCTATCTCAAAACCATAACATTAGAGCAATTCCTTCAGTTTGAAAAACTTAGGAAGCAAAAGACTTGAAACTGTTTGTCTTCTAATTATTCCTCTTCTTATGTGTCAAAATTTGTAGATTCTATGAAGAATAAGTCTTTTTTTAAGGTCTCTTTTTTTTTTTCCAGATAAATTTTTCTTCTAAATAATATCATCTACAACTGTGAGTATCATCTGCCTACTGTTGTCCAACCCACACAGCTGGTAAATCTGGGAAGGGTAATAATCCCAGTCCAATGGAAGAAGTACAGACATCTGAATTTCAGGTGCAGCTTGATTCACTGCAGAGTACTGCATTCTTTTCCTTAGTAACTACTTAACTGTGACACTATTTTAGATTATCTAATAGATCAATAATTAATAGATTATCTGAGGATTAGAATTAAAATCTTATCACTAAAATTCAAAATATATGATGAGAGAATACATTGTAGAATAGAAAATAAGTTCTTTTATAAGATTCCCTTTTTTATTCTTTGACTAAAGTCTGAAACCTCCTGACTTTAACTGCTTGAATCAGGCCCTTCATGTTCAGGTGTCATCTTTTATTTGTATTCCCCAAGGCCTCTTGTATTCTTTAACCATGTCTTGCTTTCTGCAGTTTTATTACACTCATTCAGCTCTGACGTACAAATAATTATTTGTCTCATCTGTAGGATTTGTGGTCTTTATTTTTTTTTTTTTTTGTGGTTTTATGCCCAGCTGGAGATGAAACACTGCAAAACCCCTTGCTCAACCTCCCCTCTCTTCCTTCTACCCTGTGGAATAGGGAGGAGAATTGAAATAAAATGTATATGTTAAGTATAAGAACAGTTTAATTATTGAAACTAAAGTAAAACACAATAATAATGGTTAATAATAATAATAATAATAACTATAATAAAAGTAAAGCCCAAGTGATGCACAAAACAATTGCTCACCACAGGCTGACTGGTGCCTGACCCACCCTTCCCAAACCCAGATTGGCTTCCCTTCCAGGTAATTCCCCCCAGTTTGATGTTCTGTGGCATGGAATATCCTTTTGGTCAGTTCAGGTCACCTGTCCTAGCTATGTTCCCTCCCAGTTTCTTTTGCAAACCTGGCAGAGCATGAGACAAGGGAAAAAGTCCATGACTTAGGATAAACACATTTTAGCAAAAAACCAAAACATCAATGTGTTATTAACACCATTCTCATTCTGAATCTGAAACACAGCACTGCAAGAGCTACTGAGAAGAAACTAACTCTACCCTGGCTGAAACCAGGACAGTTTTACTGCTAGTTATTTAAATAACGATAATATACAGCTTTGGACTCTTCAGTGTCTTTATTCCCTTTTTCTTGTGTCAACTATCTTAAATCATTCCAGAAGTGAAGACTTAGCTGCACTTATGGTAATAGAAAATTTTTTTTAGGATTGCACAACCTAGGTGGTAAATTTTATACACACATGGGAAGTTCTTTATACTATATGTGGCATAGAAATTTAATTATTAAAAAGGAGAGAGACAGTATTCCCTAAGTCCTTCATTGGAACTTTGGCACAGAGGCAATTAAATGACTCAGAGAAGGCTCTGGCTGTACTCTTTACATGATTCAATGCAGAATACTGCATTCTCTCTTTTAATCTTGGCTCCTTCCTGCATACATGCTTCTTATCTATGACTGAAGGAAAACCTTTAAAAAATTTCACTATGTTAGTAGTCTTTTTTCTTTTTTCCTCAGTCAGCTGTACAAGGACTGTGGTCTGAAGAAGATTCAAATATTTCTAAAATTCTCAATGCATGTTTTGTCATAAGTAACTTCCACTTCCTGAGAAATTTAGGTCTCAGTAGGATCACCAGTTCCATCTACCTGTAGCAGTTACTTTTGTCAAGCTGTCCTAGAAAAGAGCCATATGATTAAAAGAAATAATAATAACTAATAAGCACAAATGTTACAAACAAGTCGTAAACATTATTTCTAATTTGGCATATTGAGTGTAGAGCTATACAACCATTTGTGAGTGAACTAAATAAAAGAAAAAGGATGAACCTGTTGAGGGTATCTGAGTTATATGAGAAACAGATACCTACTTGCATCTACAGACACAGTTTTAGAATTAAGTAATTTAAAAATCTTCCAGAAATTTCTTTGATCAACTTTATATTTAAAATTTAGTATTCATTCATATCCACCCCACAAAGTTGATCAAATAGGATGCTTTAAAATAAGTATGTTAAATTTGTTCAGTTTCACAAAATATTTAACATTGTCTCACTTTTTTAATTATTCAGCTAGCTGAAAATTTTTCTTTAAAAAAAAAATTTCCTAGATTATTTTTTTTTTTTAAATTTTGCATTTTTTACAGTTCAGGAAGGATTTCTTTCTCTGTAAATAGAAGAAAAAAAGGTGCTTCTCTGTAAACAATATAAACATGTTAGTACATGCCAACATCCATGAAAGGCTAAAAATAAGTAGAAAATGTCTCACAAGGATAGTAACAGGACAGAAAAAAACCCATTTAAACACAGAGTTCCCATTACAATCATTATTTTGCTCTATTATTCATACACAGTAATCATATTGTTTATCATTTAAGTAGTGGCCTGAAAAACAAAACTTGAAAATATACGTGATATATAGTCTTTAAGTTTTCACTTTTTAGTTACAGTGGCTCTAGTACTGTTCCCAGAAGGAAATATAAGCCTGTCTTTCGTATGACTTTAATTATTTCCTTAATTCCCCTTTAGGGCTGCAATGGCTGGAACTGTCATGAAATGTAAAGTGGAATTTGTTGTAGAGTTTAGAATTTGAATTTCATTTCAGCAGTATTTTGAGGAAGCATAAGGGTTTTAACATAAAATTAGCATAGCCAAATTAATGAAGAAGTAACTTTTGAAAAAAAAGGCTCATGCCTTTGGTCATCTACTGCATTTATTAAACCATTAATTGCATGCAGCATTGATATTATGTCTCTTAAAGGCAATGTTGTGATGTTTTGCACTGTAAGAGAGTCTATGACCTTTGGAGAAGGTTGGGTTTTTTTCCTAAAGTGGTATCTTATCCTTGTTATTAGATTTGACTTGTGAAGGATTGATCTTCTTCAGCTGAAATGGGGATCACATGCAGTCAAGTCAACCACACTGCAGCTGACTGACTTATAGTAATAGCAAGATCTTCTGTACCAGTCCAGCTGGTAAGGCAACAAGGTGCTGACACTCAGGAAATGCAGCAATGAGTAGCAAAATAAAATTGTTTGGATGATATACACCCTGGAGGTATTGTGGTTTGTTGTATTATAAATAATGCAGTTCAAATTATCCCTCCTGTGTTTCTGCAGCGTAGTGGAGCTAATAATGTGTAACTGATGGAATTTATAATAAAGGCTTATTAAAAATGTTTGTTCAGCAATCCTATCATCCCTTAGTTCTGACTTCTTGTGGCTGATGGTGTTGCACTTGTAATTCCTGACCAGCTTATGTGTTCTATTTTGTTTTGTAACACTGTCTTAACTGGTTGTTTACTCCTGTTTGTCAGCAACTTGTCGTGATGAATTCAATCAAAAGGGTGTGATAATATGTGCTGAAAGTTTTATACCCTAATCTAACAAGTCTTAAAAATGAAGAAGCACAAAATGAGCATCCTGTGACAAAGGGTACAAAACTCTACTTCTCTCCCTAATGCTTAAATGTATTTGAACTACAGGCCATCAGAGCTTGAAGTGGTTTTCTGTGTCTCCATGGACACAATGGGCAATGACTTCAACTTTTGCTCAGATTCAGAAACTGCTTTCAAGATATTTGAAAAGTTTTATTTTAACTCTTGCCACAGTGGAACTTGCTTTGCAGGCATTCCTGGGGGCACTGCTCTTTAACAGAAGAGACTGTGAAACAGGAAGGCAGAGCCAGTGAGGACAAAGCCTCTGAATTAAGTACACCCTCATGAGGACAGTACATAGCAGTCTCAAACTATATCCATTAGAATTCAACAGGAGATTTCTTTCCCAAAATCTCACCGACATTCATCTTAAGTTGAAAGCTGTGACAGTTGTGAGAAAACTATTACCTTATTATGAAAGAAATGTCAGTGGACTTCCAAATGCCTTCTTCTGAAACTAAGTTAGATGTAAGTAGTGTAAAAATTTATTTTCATTGGAGTAAGCTCACGAACAGTGTTGTTGAAATTTGCTCGAAAATATTTTAAATATGTAACTATGTTACTGTAGTATACAACAATATTAGAAAGCAATTGCTCTGCTGTTGTGATTACTTTGTATAGCTGCTTTCCTAAGCTTGGATGAATACAAATGCATGTAAATGTGAATGAAGGCTATACCTGTAAAAATTTTGCTAGTTACACATCAGGGACAAAATTACCATTCTAGCAGTATGGCCACTCAGAGGAACTGAATGATTCCCTACACTATACTAATTCTCTGGA
Source organism: Daphoenositta chrysoptera (assembly GCA_013397915.1). NCBI lineage: Eukaryota > Metazoa > Chordata > Aves > Passeriformes > Daphoenositta > Daphoenositta chrysoptera. The sequence continues at coordinate 36,207 of VZRO01003202.1, read as the reverse complement.
AACAAACCAAACCAAACCAAACCCAAACCAACCTAAAAAGAAACAAACTAAAAACACCCCGAAAGAACAGCCAAGAAAACTCCAGAAGAGTAAATTCCTCAGAATATTGATGTTATCAACCGGTAAGGACATTGAACAATTACAGATAGGAATCTGAAATTCATTTCAGGTGTCTTCATTTTGTCTGCATATGCTTCAGTGACTACAAGATATTCATTCCGAGCCCCATTCAGCTAGACCCTCATCAGTTTTGTTGAACTGTACTATATATATACACCAAAATCAACAACAGGTTGTGAAGGACGTCAGTTGAACCATACTGTTCCCTTACATAGAAATATAACCAGAAGGAACAAAAACATCCACATTTGCCCCCATTACTTGTTTGAAAGAAACCAAAACCTGATTTACCTTCTGTAATTGTCTCTATAGGATGCTAAAATTGGAGAACATTGGAAAAGCATTGGAAAGAAATCATCATCAAAACAATGAGAAACTCATTGATTTGCGTTTAGTGAACAGCCTAGTTCTTTCTAACTCATGTTACCTAACAAACACAAACTCACCAGATGGCGAATAAGAAAATCAAATAGATTATATTCAAACAAATGTAAAAACACATTGAACAGTCAGATCAAGAACAGCCACAATCTTAACTTTGCCAAAATGAAAATAAATCCAAGAAGGAAAGCTCAAGATGAACTGAGTGTCTATGAGAGACAGAGGCAAAGACTATAAAGGAAGAAAAATGAGATGCACAATGGAATTCAAGCCTCAGTGCTTCAAGCCAAAGACCAGGAAGCTAGCCAAAGAAGAACACTAGAATAAAATACTAAGAAAAACAAAAAATGGGGAAAAGCAAAGAAATATAAAGCAGATAAGACACTGCAAAGTAAATACGCCTTGTAGTGTGAAAGCACTTTGTGAAAAGAGATATGTCAATTGTTGGAAATGTGGAAAAATCCTGAATTTTTTTATTATTTCTAAAGTTCAAAAGGAATCATACTTCACAATGTATATAAAACTTGAAGAAGAACAAAACTGGATTTAGGACCATTAAATTCTACATAGAACAATTATTTTGACGTTCTTGTTACAAAAGTACTAAAAATTATTTCTCAAGAATTAGTAGGAGTAAATTTTAAAGGGAATTAATAGACCATAGATATTTGTTAGACCTTTGATTTTATAGGCCAATGTCTCTGATAGAGTAGACTCACATTTTGGAATACCTTTCTGTCATATGAAATCTTAAGAGTTAATGTTCTTGGGAAAAGAACATAGATGAACATGAAGACTAACATCAAATGTATCTGTTCTCTCTTTCTATCATCACTTCTAGCATCTAGAGCATAAGGAAATAGATAAAATAAAAATACTGTTGATATTATAGACAGATAACTGGGGAAAAAATAATTTTCAAAACTGAGGGCTCAGAATTATGACAATGCCTTGAAATACTAAAAGAGGAAAAAATGTTTAATGTAGTAGAACTGCTCACTAATCTCAATAGAATTTTAATGATGCATGGAAACCTCATAAATACAGTAATAACAAGGTGAAAAAAGTATGCATGGACTCAAAAGTTCAAAGTAAAAATTCTTCCCAAGACTGAGGTATTTCAACTCAAATATGTTATACAAGAATGAGAGTTGGAAAGTGTTCTGTAGAAAAAAAAGACCCCTTTGAAACAACAGCTGAGATACACCTTGCCTGCCTGGCAGCCTTTCTGCAGCATTCAAGTATTTAGCCAATATTCCTCATTCTGAAACCAATGGTTTGAAACACCTCTGTGAAATTTTCTCACTAACATTAAAGAAACAAATAAATCATAAAATCATAGGAGTTGTATGGGACCCAAAAGGATCATTCAGTCCAACTCCTGAGCCTGCACAGTCCCACCCCAAAAATCACATCATGTGCCTGAGAGTGTTGCCCAAGCTCTTCAGTTGAAACACAGACAGCGGCTAAAGAAATTAATGTGCATTAAAGCTGAGATAGAAAATCTACATTTTGTCCTTTAAGATTGTATCAATTTCTTCTCAGATGTGGTTGAAATTATATTTCAGGTCTACATTTTTCTTTGACTATTCAGTACATAAAATGCAAATAAGTAGTTTGGAAGATGGCTAAATAAATTATGTCTGGGAAATCACTTATCATAATTTAACTCTTAATGTATGCTTTAACTTCAGACTTGGAAACTTTCCAGTTGTTTCTTGTTTTATGCTTCTATTCTTTATTTCTAGTTCTAAAAATTTGCTTTATAAAGAATAGATAGATAGAAATGATAGATTTACTGGATACAGATTTTCATGGCTGTCCCATAAGGAGCTGCCTTCTCTTTGACTGAAGTTCCCTGCAGTTCCTTTGGCTGTGTGCTACAGAAGGGTTACTGGGTTTCACTACAACAAAGACTGCATTTCAGTAGTTTAAAAAATTGATCCTTGTTGTTACAATTTAAAAAGCACTCAGATGGGGCTGTATTAACAGCTATTGTCAATTTTTTTTTAATAGTTCCACTTGTATAGAGGAGCCATCATTTCACATTATGAGCACACAAGAGTGGAGCACGGGCAGTGGGATGTGCTGTGTGTTTAACACTTCAACTCTTGTGCCTCCTATCTAATCAGACAGATTTTAAAGGGCTCACACACAGTTGATACAAAGAAAGAATTTTATCTTCCAGCTGGCTTATCCTCCCAGTACTTAGCCTCTAGTTAGCTCTTGCTCTTTTTTAAGTCTCTATCCCTTTGAAAGGTTTAGAGAAAACACTTCAAAGTGCTGTTTTCAAAGATGAGGTACTCAAGATAAACTCCTCTCCAGTCTGACCCTCTCCTCATATTTCTGCCTTACAAACATCCACATTCAGCTTTCTCTTCTTCAGTTTGCTGCTGTTACACGCAGTGGCCAAGTGTTGTGCTCATTTCCCAAATGTTAACAATTTACATTAGAAAAAAAATAAAGAAGAAAAAAGGGTGCAAAAATATTTCATTTTTCAGACTCCTAGCAGTTCAGTATTAACAGTCTGTCTGTGAACGATCAGATTTAGCAAGAGAATTCAACATTAAAGATGCACTGCTAGTGTATTATTAGATAAAATAATTTACAAATTTTTCAAAATATCCTTAAAATAGAAAAATGTAACATTCTAGCTGAGTTTCAAAAATAGCTAAAGGAAGATAAATATCAATAAGTTTTCTGGTTATAAGAGATTTCACATATACAATAGTTGTCCCTTATCGCCATCCAATTTACAGTTTTCTGTTCCATGTATGTGCAACACAGATTGTCTTGCCCTTTCCCTAGGTTAATTTTTTTTTTTTTTTTTGTTATAAATATGAGAGGTGGTCCAGCATAAATAGTGTTAGTTCCAGTCATGTGCCTTACGGTTCTACATCCAGCTCTGTCTTCAGAGTTCATGTCTTTGTTAAAAAAAAAACCACCCTCACCAATAACAGAGACAACCTTCCTCAAAAACACAGTTACTAAGCATTTTGGCTAACAAATAATGCAATAACAAACATTTGTTCTTCACCCTTGTTCTGCTTCATTTCCCCTTGGATTTCTAACCAGTTCAAGTGAATTGCCACTTTGATGATACTTGATGCAGGATTTGTGTCAGCCAGGACAGATCATTGAGATTGATAAACTATTCTGAAAAGTGTCTGATTAGATGTGCTAGCTTTGTTAATAAATTGGTGTTATGCAAAACATGTAGGTCATGTTGCCCCTCGCCTGCTCCTTAGCATGCACTCAAAGTTGGCACGGTGTCATCCCTGCCACCTGCTTATTCGTTGGCAGGACACAACAAGATGATGTGTTCTGGCAAACGGGTGTCCAGCAGCTGAATCATTGATGCAGTAATGAAGGCAAAAACCCCGAATATTCATGAGAATGCATCCTAGAGGGAAGATCCCTCATGACTGCCAGCACTGCCAGTCAGTCATTCCATCCTATTTCCCCTCCTTATGCCATCTATGGAGTCGTGTTACTCAGTATCTCTGACTGGCTTAGTGTAGTCTTATAGATGATATATTTGAAAACTTGACTAGATTCAGAATGGTGCTAATTTAAACTGCTCACTGGCTAACTTCCAGGTCACACCTCCAGATACTCTGATATCTTGACTTAGTAGTGGCATGGGACATTTAAAGAAGGATATGCAGCAAAGACAGCAAAAACACTGCCATTTTAATGGAATTTATAACACATTTGTGTTGAGTACTCATATATACTTACTTATGCCAAAATATAGAAAAGAGCAGAAATAAACCCTTTCATAGAAACATAATTACAAGAAAGAAATCTTGGCTTTGTAACTGTCATTCACTCTGGGATTTGTTTTTCTTTAAGGAATCACTTTATGATCTAAATAAATTGCTGCAATTTTGGCTCTGATTCAGAAAAGCACTTCAGCACATATTTTGCTCAAACATGAACTTGGCATGCCCACTCCTCAGTTCTGGCTTGTGGTGATATTGCTGTAACTGAATATAGAAACCCTACACCTTTTATTCAGTACATAGCAAAAGTAAACTTATCCGATGATAGCTCAACAAAATAAGTCACCTTTTGGCAAGTATATGCTCAGTACCATAAAATCTATTGTGCAAGTGAGTTAACAACATTGTTTTCTCCAGCTTTTCTCTGATGTATCTTGATATATTCCTGTTGCATTTGATGAGTAGAAACTACATTTCTTAAATGAACACTAGCTACTACAGGTGTGTTTGAAAAAAAAAAACAAGCAATTATTTAATTAAATAAGCAATTCAAACTTAAAACATCACCTCTACCCAAGCCTCGAAATAATTTTTTAGAAGGAAATCAACCTAGAGCAATAAAGTGTGGCTAGGATAGGCACTTGTGTGAAAGATTGAAATTTTAATCAAACTCTTCTGTCCATCTAAGCAACTAGCTGGTAAATATTTATTCAAATTACAACAGACCTATCAATAATTTTAGAATAAAAATGAAACAGAGCCCACAACAATATATCAAATCAAGACCTTTTTAATGTATAACACCCTTGATGGGAAACAGAGATCCAGCTACACTATTACACACTTTGGGGCATTATTTGACAGAACTGCTTATGTGTGCCTTGTTCCTACTGCCCATGTTCAGTGCTGCAAGAGGTGCCATATAGAGAAGGAACTGGAGAGAGTTCAAGGGGTTTTTTGCTTATTCCTTCTCTAAGAATTAAGTAACTTAAATAACTAGATTCTTACACCAAAGCAGCTGTTTTCAGAGTAGGAATAGTCAGTGAACTTTTTTCCTAATTGAAGCTCAGTCGTGCTTCACTTGCTTTAAGGAAGTTTGAAGGAAGTAAGGAGTTTTTTAGTTCAGAATCAACAAACTAAATGTATGTAAGCTCCTCTTTCTACGTCTAACTATTTTTCAAGTACATTTTTCATATTATGTAAATTTGAACAGGCAACAGTGAAAAAGGCAGTATTCCTTAGTGAGACATGATCCTGTAAAAATGCAAAAGAGAAATGAAGTAGCAAGGAGAAATGTAATTTAGAAGAGATTTTGAAGGCATAATGAAAGTTCATAAAGGAAATATTGCAAAAAAAGAAAATCTAGATGGAAGTATCTGAAATCTGTGTGACTACTTCAGGCTGAATCCCTTAAACTACTTCTCAGCAACAGCTTTGTTGTTATTGCAGAATGTTGTTTATCTAACGTGACTTTTAAACTTTTGGATTTTGACAGCACTATGAGGTAAAGGTCTTATCTGACTCATTAACTTCCCATGTTCCACTCCCTGCTCTTAAGTTGAAAGTTTAAGGATTAATGTAGCAGCAAAGTCCTAATAACAGTACAATGATTTATGGCCAAAAAGCATTGAATAACTTCACATTTGAGTACACATTGCGATTTGAGAGAATCCTTATAAATAATATTGAAGAACAGTGAGATTCCATAAATAAAATGCATTGAGGGCAAGAACACAGATACCATTAAATGCCTTGTATGTGACATTGTACAAGAAAACAAAATTCTTTAAGAAGAAGTCAAGATCAGAGTCTGATTTCAGCTGTGATGATATAGTCTTATTTAATCACATTACTCTTTTTTTTAACTACAACCAATTTCTGGATTTATTTGTGTGAATGTTTGTGTGTGTGAGAAAGAGAGAGAGAGAGAGAGAGAGAGAGGGAAATTTTATGCAAATGACACATGATTTTCTATCACTTCCTGTTCCAAAAATAGAAATTCTTGTAAGTAATGTAGCATGAGTACTGTAACTGCTTGCTGTAAAGGTCTAACTGTGCCTGTCATCTGTCACTTCTTTATCCTTTTTATGAGACAATCAATAAAACTTGTCATGTTGTTCCTTTTTATGGCTCATTGAGCTCTTACCAAATACTCAGTGAACTATTGATTAATGGACAAACTGGGGACTATCAGCCTTTACTCACCTTGAAACACAGTTTCTGTGAACAGAAAGACTTTAAAATGCAACTTTTCAGAGGTTTAGTTCTAGATTGTGAATCATACATAGGATTTCAGCTGTTTCAGTTCAGCATCATCAGTTATTCATCTCAGAGTGTTCTGGTCTGTAAAATCTGCAATTAAAATCAAATGCTAAACAGAATACTACTGCTTTTATATGGAAAGTCAGGATATTTTATTCAACTTAGATCACCGCAGAAATACAACTGAGATCCATCAAAGCATAAGTTTTATTTGTCTAAAAAGAATGCATGTCAATTAGGTGATTATTTTTTTTATTATTATTATTTTTTGCATCTGGATGCAAATGAAATTAAGTTGTTTTGGTCTGCTCTGAGACAAGAAAAATTGGAATTTTTATTTTCAATCAGAGTTTTATATTACTATTTGTACTTTTTTTCTCTTCATTCCTCCAGACCCCTGCAGTCTTCATTAACCTCCCCATTTATGTTCCCAACAAAGGTTGAAACATTTTTGTTGTGAGACTTCAATAATTTCACTGTAGCTGCTGCTGAAGATAAATTCCAGCAGTTGTTAGGTTATATATTTACATATATGAAAATTGGAGAGGTCACTGTTCTTCACAGAACTTAAAAAAACCTCAGACTTTTAGTTTTTGCTTTTTTGGTGCACCATTTTCAAAATCTTTTTCTTGTAATCAGTAGTTACTAAGCCTTTTTTGGTTCTGCATACATGTGTGTATGATGCTACCTAAAAGCTCATAAGAAGAAGTCTCTCTTTACAGTAGGTTTTTTTTTTCTTTTGTTGTGTCATGTCATAATAAGGTTTAATCTGCTTATTTTTCTTTAATTTTTAAAATATTTTTATGCAATTAACCTGCTTCCTCCTTCTTTTCAGTAACGCTGCAGTATAGAGACACCTACTGGGAAATGAATGAACAGAAAAAAATGCAAATATAAATAATAATAATAATAATAATAATAATAGCAACAATATTTTTATAATTTTTGAGATAGAAAGTATTGGCTAACCATATTTATATTGGTATTTTTGATTTCCACACAAACCATATTAATTTGATCCAGAAACATTCTAGACAAGGATGTTTAATTTGAATATTCAATCTCACTGATTAGAAACAGTGTTTAAAATATCCATGGAATTTCAAATCTTTCCACATATTTTTCACTTTCAGTAGCAATCAGAGAGCATCATTGTGATTGGACCCAGGAATAAGAGATGCCTTGTGCCAAATTCTGTGCTTTGATTTCAGAAGATTAATCACTGAGGAAAAGCTAGAACTAGAGCTAATGATTCTATAAAGACAAAAAAAAAGGCAGTATGGCAAAACAGAAGCTAGGGAATATATTACTGAAACCTATACTGTGTCCAATATGTTCACACAAATGGATAGTTAAAGGCAAAGCTTCATTTCAATCTTATATTGAAATTTTCACCTCTCATTAGACTGGAAGCCCCCTATCAGCCATATAATTCAGTAAAGTCTTCATGAGTCAGAAAGCCAGAATCATACATTTGGCTGATGACTGTTTAATTATTGTGTAATGATTTTGTTCGTAAAGCATATATTATATATTGAATATGTAATTTAATTAGCCATCTAAATAATAGTAAGGAGTAGGGGTTTTGTTGTTTACTCTTTTCTGTAGTTTCTGTCATAATTCACAAGAAAATAGCTTCCTACTCTGCTTCAGAAGTCTCCTGAGAATAAGTGCTGTAGAACATGCTTCAAAACATTTACAATGGTGTCTCTATGTATGTGTAAGTTAATAAATTCCTGGAAAAAATCATTCTACCAGTTAATATTTTATGAACAGTTTCCTAAAAAATAAATCATATGAAAAAGTTAATATGAAACTATTAAACTTTTTCTTTTTAATTTGCTACCAGTGGGAACAAATAACATTTTCCAAATGATTGCACTCAGGAATAAATTCACAAAGGTACTCTTATGCTACAATGTTTTGTATTAAGGATTCTTGGCTTGAGGCATCTTGCTACTGGTGGAAATGACAGCACTGAATTAGCTTTTTCTTAGAAATGACAGCTGAGGGAGATTCACCATTTACTTGAAGGAATTCGATCATGTTTTACCCTCCCTCTTAGCAAAGAATGCTGATTTCCAATCTGCAGGGCAGTCTGAAACACTGCCCCCATGCATCCTCTGCTTTCTAAGGAATCCAGTCTGGGCTGGGGAGGATAATGTTCTTTAATGGAACTTCAGATATTATAACACAGTCCAGGTACTTTGTAAACAATTTAATCATGTCCTTTGCAACTACCTTCTAAAATTATAAATAAACCTTATTATGCCCTGGCAGGTTTTTGTTGCCTAATTTCATTTTTTTCTATCAGTGGATCTTCTGAGTCCATTACTCCTAGATACTTAATAAATACCTATAGAAAAGATGATACTAATTGCATCCCCCTAACAATCTCAGTGGTACACGAGTCAGGACTAGAGCAAAGAAATAGTTTCTTGCCCAACCCAGCGTTTCTTGAAAAAAATACTTCCTCACATAAAGTGAGGTGCTACATTGTTACATTTGGGGGTAATTTTCATCCAGTAAGGTTTGGTCTCCCTGTATATATACTTATGGTCTCTCTGTATATATTTATATGGGTTAGATATCCTGGGTCACCTATTCTTTTTATTAAAGTTGCTCACATTTGGTATATTTTATCATGGTTATTTTTTTCTTGGGGGGGATACAGGGGAGGAATTGTTTGCTTGCTACTTATTTCCTTTGTATGACATTCCAGTATTTTTTCTAGGCTGTAGCTCTTTGATATCACTCTACCTACTACCAATTCATGTACAATTCTTGTCCCAGGTTGCCTTGACAGCTACAATATTACATGTGTCTTAGAGACATTCTTAGTAGAAGCCTGAATTTAAAAATATATTTTTGTCAATTTTACTTCAGTGTCTAGTTTAAGTAGACTCCCCAGATAATGCCACTTATTTACATCCGTCACCTAAGATAGAAACTTAGATATCAAGAAATTAAGAGCACCAAGCAACTTTCCTAAAAACTTTGAATTTATATTTTTAATAGTCTGAAATTAGAAGATTCATGAGAAGCTTGTCTTCCCTGTTATCAATAGTGTTCATTCTGAGAGGATATACAGATTTTATGTAAAATGGAAAGTTAAAGACTTAGTGTATACTTATCTAAATATGTACATGCACAAAAATATATGTGCGTACACAGACAAATACACATACTAAACTATAAACAGATACTCTATCATATAAATCACAATAACTAAGCTCTTTGAAGTAACCTAATCTATCATTTTAATTTTACATGTACATATTTCTATTTCAAATTGTTTCTGCATGTTTTTCATGACCGGCATCTTCAGTGTACAGCATTCAAAATTAACATATTTTGCTACTAACCTTCTTACTACAATAACAAGGGGTTTTTTAATTTTACATCAAGGCTAGCCTCCATTGTGGAGGATTTATTAGCATTACTTTATTCTTTGAAGTTTCTTGTTTCTTCTTTTTTTCAGAAACATAATTGAATATATATTCACAGATCACTCATACAGTCAATATTTTCTTATAATTCTCTATAAAAAGGAAGTTCCATGTGTATCAGACTTTCACGATTCCAATAGCACAAACTGAAGAAATTGTTCCAAAAGTAGTTGATTTCTCTATCATAAAAGTTATAAAAACTCAGGTTAATACAAACTGGCATTTTTAAGTTAACCAGCTAACTTTAGTCTGGAGTACTATCAGATGGCAGCCACTTACATAAAAGATGTTTACCACTGTTCCATGTGCTATATAAAACATAACTCATCAACATTTGACTTTGTGGCAGATTTTGACATACATTTTTAAGATAGTGAAACTTAAGGCAAAAGGCAATAGTTGACTTGATAGTAGATGAGAATTTGAGACACAGCGTTTATTATTACCTTTCTCAAAGCATATTTCATTTTAAAAAATAATATTTACAACATTTAGTGTCACCTAAGGGACCAATGAAATCAACATCTTGAATTGGCCACTAGGTCATTATCATTATGGAAACATCCAAGCTATTTCATGTGTTATCTGCTTTCTAAAAACAGTTGCCATGGTGAAACCTAAATATCAACTTGCATAATATATAGTTTTATTTCATAGAACCAACTCTGTACAAACACATATTCAGCTCTGAAATGTATGCATCTTGTTCCATAAAAAACCAGCTTGAATTCACCTCTGTTTTATGGGTCCAGAATACTTTCATTCTTTTCTGTACCAGATGCTGCTTCAGAAACTGAATAGCTACCACTTTAGCACAAATATTATTGCTGAACTCCTTTTCTCTCTCTTGTAACTGAGCAGGCATTCTGCTGTTTTTGTTCTCCTTCAACAAACTTTACCATATATGTAAAAAACCCCATGAAAATAAGACAGTCCTGTGAGATTTTTCCTTGTGTTAGTGTGATTAAGAAGACCACAGAAAACATTGTTTGAACAATAGTAGCTAACTAACTCTTTTAAAAATTATTTTGAATATATCCTTACTTCTCTTAACTAAATTCAAGCTGCCTATTTTACCTTCTATGACAGCATTTGGTAGTTCAGCAGATATTCAGCTTGCCACAGTGGGGCTAAAGTCCAGGTAATGATGTCTTAGCGCTGAGAGGGCAACAGTTAACCCTGATACTGGTACCATTTCTACCAGCACTGTTACTTTAATTTCACCACCACATTTCAAGTCCAGATTGAAGACTCTTACCTGAAAAGAATTTAAAAACAATGATTTCAGGCACCCAAAAAAAAAAAAAAAAAAATAGGACACTACTCCTCTTTCAGTTTCAATTGTGGTAGGTGTTAATGAGTAACCCAAATAAATTAGTGGAATAGACTCTAGAGCAACGTGAAGAATACCTCTGTATCAGTGTGGATAATTCCTATGTCTGTGTTGCTATGTTCTTAGGTTTATTTTAGGTATGTATCAAATTTTCTAAGACACAAACAGAACTCTTCATTATATTCTTGATCTCAGCTGAGGTTAAAGTCTCTGAATTATTTGGAAACATATTGTTTTCTCCACTCCAAAATCAAGAAAGGAAAGACATTTCCTGTGAGTAACCACATATTGGTTTCTTGTTAATGCTCTTGAAGAAGGTAAAAAATGTATTTGTCTTCAAAGTCAACTAAAAAATGATATAAAACCTAGCTTTAAACATAATGGGTAGTTGATTTTGAATCTAAACACTTCACAGACCTCACAAAGTCCATGTGTTTTTCCAGAAAAAATATTAGATATATTTTTCTATATTTACCATGGTCTTAAATAAAAATTTTTTCCACAGAATGGGGGTGGAGGCAGTGGGGGGTAGGTATATGTGTGCAGGTGTCTGTACATACAGCAGTTCTTTAACGATTGAAGTATATGCAATTCGTGTACCTGCACTATGAAAAAAGCACATAACATTTTCAAGAGACATGGTCAAACTACATGTTTATTTTGACTCCCCAAACAAACATGTGTCATTTTATTCAGAGCAATGTAGGGTGACACATCTATATGCATTTTTCTATGGCTTTATGCACATAACTGCAGAAGCTGAACCAATTTCATACTGGCTTTAGCTTATTTGTTTTGTTTACTAGCAGAATGGATTTGATACTTACATAGTCTTCTGAAATATAATAAAACCAGAATATTTTTTGTACCTATATCACTGGACTTCCACTGGCAATGGCATTACTGATTGTGAATAATTCTTACTTTGAAGCAAAAAGAACCAGCAGGAAACAAAGGACAGGAGCGATTAAATGAAGTAAACAATTATTTCATGTTATCTGTTCTTGCAGCAAATAATGCTGCACTACATAATTTTAACCATGACTTTACACCTGTCCTGGATCATACTGATGGAGGAGACTAGCTTAACTGTATGTGTAAATACATATACTGTATTTTCAAACTCTTCCTTTAGAATAATTTCTCAGGGTCATCCCCAATTTATCTCTGCAATGTTTTCTGTCCCTACTAAGTTCAGCAGAAAGAAACAAAATTACCTGCACAAAACCCCCTCATTTTCTAAGTCTAACATATTGAAAATAACAAGCTATGTTTTCTGGTTAGATTGGCCCTGGGTTAAGTGCTAATTATAACACATTAGCACATGCACACATACAGAAAACATGTAAAAATATGCATCATAAATGCCCTGCATATAGATGTCTCCAATCTCTAGGAAATAACTCATCAGAAAAGGAGAAAAAGCAACATTTTTCATTCTTATTAATAGTGACTTCTTCTCTTTTAACATCACAATTAAGAGCTCCCAAGACTCAAAGTGGGATACAAGATAATTTTGTGAGTCTGATCACTTTTCTTACAAGGTAATTGCAAGCTAATAAGTAATGTTGTGATTGGGGTTTATCTTTGGTTATTTTTTTTTTACCTGAAGGAAGAAAACTTCTGTTCATGGGGTCTCTGCTGCACAAAGGGCCTTTTATGGAAAATATGTGCTTTGAAAATCAGAACTCAGCACCTTATTTTGTTATTTTCTTTTAACTTCGACCATTATTCAAACCACATTTTCAACACCAGTTTTTAAGCATATAAGCAAATATATCACATGCTATCTTAAAATGTTAATGAATATATATTTGTCTATACATTCTATGATTGGGTTGCTAAGAGCATCCACCATAGTTCAGCAAGGAGTTATGAAAAAAATGTTCGTTCTCATATAAGAATGTCAAACGTCAGATTCGGGATGTCTTACTGAAGTAAGCCCTCTGGGCTTTCCATTTCGTGGAGAAAAATCAAAAAAATCAATAGAAGTTTAACTTTTTGACACATTTCACAAAGTCAAGTAAGAGAGGACTGGAAGAGATCTTGAGAAATTTTCATGTACATTTAATGTTATTTTCTACTGCAACAAAACTACTGGACACATTTTAAATTAAATACTTCAGTGTTTTAAAATAAAAATTGTACTGGAATTGAGTTATGGAAAAAATTCCATTTTCTGACAGGCTTATAAAACATGTTTGTCTGCACCAACACAAGCTATGTTTACATTGCAATTTCAGCTGGGACTGTAGGACATGTTCACAATGGTAGTTCAGATAATGATATTCCTAACTGCAGATTGGCTTAGATGGATATTCAAATCTTGTTTAAAATGGGGATACGTCTTGGAGTCACATCTACTTATTTCAGCCTAGATGAGCTGCTATCTGGCAATATATGTGTCTTTTTCATAGAAACCATACAGTTACGTATTTCTGAAGCATGCATTAATTTTTAAAATGTACAGCAAACTCTATTTATCATACTGGAACAAAAAAAATATATAAATAGCCATTAAGTTTCTTTATGCACTTTAAAGAAGAGCTACGTGTTCTCAAAGTAAATATCTATCACATTATAGAACCATTCACCATCTATTACATTATAGTGCCACCGCACTAGTTATATCACACTAGAATTGACTCCCTTCACTAATGGAAGAATTTTTATCATTATTTGTGCTTATTAATCCTCCACACACTAGACTTTTTGAGGCTTCTATGTGTCTGTATAAAGAAATATGTTTATGACCATCACGGACTGATGATTTCAAGTTATATTTAATGCATGTAACTTGACTAGTGGTAGTCAGTTACTATGTCAGTAACTAGTCAGTAACTAGTCAGTAGTCAGTATAGTAGCAATTGATTTTGGCATCATTTGGACTGTAGGGACTAGTTAACATATACAATAATGATACAAGTGACATGTTTTTTCTCTCTATCTGCATCTATGCTATTGCTGTATGATTAGTGATGTCATTCTTTATCCCCCAAAAAATCTCATATAAATGAATCATGGAAAAATAATTAATATGGTATTTGCATCTTCTAGTTAACCAGGAAAACCTTTACCTTTGAATGAGAAATGTAAGAAAACAGTTGAAATTACCAGTAGTACACAGGATGGATAAGGGATGAATTTATTGCCAGTAATACAGCTGGCTTTCTGAGTCAACTCCTGAACTCAAAGGCATAACAAGTCAAAATCATTTTAGAAGCACTAACTGCCAAAGCACCTGCAGTACATAATAGTTGACTATATAGATAAATAACTTATATTCCTAAGTGATTTTGTCTCTGATCAGTACTTCCCAGGCAGTCAGTCTAAAGAGATTTACTTAGAGCCACAGTGAGCTCCAATGCACAGATATCTCAGTTAGCATTCACTGCTAAATTAGCTACCAAATAAAGGATAGTCTTATTAGCACACTCCTTTATCTCATGGCAGCACTTCTCAACAGAACAAATTAATTCCTCAGGGGCACATGGCTAACATACCTTTACTGGTTTAATAATTGAAATAGCTCATTTGGGGTCAGTTAACTCTGTGTAACCGTTCGTTGTACAGCGTTGGAACATACTGCGACTGACGGAGCAATAAGTGAAAAACTGCCAAGATTAGACATTGTAGAGAAAAGTGTAACAAAATGTCCTGTCTATAATGAGGGTGTGCTTAAGCTGGACAGGACTTCAGGATTTCAGATTGTCAGAAGTCAGGGAAAAATCTACAGAAATTATGCCAAAATTCTGTGCTGCTTCTGGGTGAAACCAGCTTCTTTTCAACACTGTGTTCTACCCTAGCTGTGACTCTAATACTTTGAGGTACCACAAAGCAAGTTAGCCATAGTCAAACAAATCTAATGAAAAAGAAGACTGATTAAAAAAAAAAAGTCTATAAGGAGTGCTGTCAGCCACCCTCTAAGCTCTACAGCTCTTTGTAATTCTTCTGCTGAGTTGACTGTGCTAGAAATTTCATGGTCAATTACAGAAGTTCACCAGTGGTAGAACACTTTTGACTGCAGAAAGAATATAAATGTTTGAAGAAATCAGGTTCTGTACAGACTGTGCAATCAAACAGTGATTCATGCTTTCTGATCCAAACAAGCCCTTACTTTTTGCAGATTTAATTTTGTCTTAGCTTGAAAACTAATTTGTGTCGCTTGCCTTAATTCCTTGCTGTGAGGAAGGGCAGGAGAGTTGGAACACCTTTTCTTGGTTCTATTATTAAGCAGGAGGCTGAGGGAATAAGTATGTGCAGCAAGTCATTCCACAAGCTCCATAATATGGGTGTATTTTATAAGGACAGATGAGATACACAAGAACTAATATTCTTTACGTAAATAGATCTGGGATGAATTACGTAACAAATTCTCACTAGTTGGAATTTTACAGCAATGTGGTCTTCATATTTCTGTTTGCTTTTTTTAAATAATCATGAGCAATTTGTTGTGGAAACAAAGGCAAAGAAAATATGTGGGTTGAATATTTAATCATTATTTTTATAGAAAGAAGTAAATAGATCATGATTTATAACATTGTCCAAAATTATGTCAAGATGTAGAGCAGGCGAATAATATGAAAATATCTAAATGTCAAAATTAAAAAACAAAAATCCAAACCCTCAAACACTTCACTTCTGATTAATCTATTTTACATATGTAACTAAATTAATTTTATAAATCTAGCTAAACCGATTTCACAAAGTAACTAACAGTATTTAGTTAACAGTTTTCAATCACCTTTTGTAAGTGTTTGTAAACCATACAAAATGAAACGTCTGTTCTTCCACTCTTTATTTGAGTGGTCTATTTAGGCATTTTTAATCTATTTTTAGAAAATACAGTGAAAGAAAATTGTTTTTCTATGGTCTTCCAAGGAGCTTGTCAGTGGCCAAAGGTCAAAGGACAAGGGCTATTTATGAGGACAAGAATTAAGAACTATGTCTTAGACCTACAATGTCTTTAAAGCAGACAATTTTTTTCCAACTGTCAGGATGGGGTCCAATGACAGCGTTCTACATATATTTTTTACCTTAGTTACGTATCTCATGTTTGAATTCAATTCACCTGAAAAGTTAAGATGCATTTCATCAATTTTTTTACCATCTTCAAATACTTGGTGGAAATAATGATAAATAAGTGATTCCAAAGTAATTTCACATGAAAAGTATTTAGTCTGGTAACATTAGGCAAGCTGTCTCTGTGGGCCATACAGGTAGGCACTTCCAGAGGGCAATTCCTGACATCCTAAAATATGTGTCAAATTTGCTGAGATGAATCACGTTTTGGAACATCTTATTTCCTCCCTTTGGCTTAAGAAATGCTCGTATGACTAGCTTAGAATGCATGTCTAATTTATAAAATGACTACAGATAAATGTGATAAATCATATTTTCAATCAATTTTTATGTAAATTTTGAGCATTCTGTTAAAAACGGATATGAGCTTTAGAAATGTAAGATGAAGACCTTGGAGATTACTGTCCAAGTGAGTACTACTGCCAAAGGCAGATAAAAATATAATATAACATTTAATATATCCTGTCCTGAACCTAGTTAGGACTGGTGAAAAGCACTGTAATACAAATAAAAGTATTATCTATTAGTCCTTAAAAAGAAAGCAATTATGACAATTTAAATCTATCTCTACAGGTCTAAATGACAATATTTACAGGAGATTTCTTTGGCAAACATTTAGATGCTAGAGACTGCTTGGGGATACAGGGAGTCTGAAAACCTACATCAGTTAGGAACACCAAATTGCCAAGAATACAACTGAAGATTTGTTGAGAAAAGTACTCAGGCAATTTAAATGAGAATGTCAAGACATGAGAGATGGTTACAGCTCTAATTAAAGTGATAGCCAAGTTCTAGAGCTTGAACTAAAGCAACAGAACAGTAGTTCATGCAGTTATACATGACAATAACATGAAAATCTGACAACTCAAACAGCTGTCCAAATTACTGTACATACGTGCTACTCTGATTTTTACAAAATCACACACATACATTCAGATGATGAGTCTGCAGAGGATTCTTCGAGCATGAGAAAGTATCAAGCAAAGAGAAAAATTTCAGGACAGGGAAAAATTAGCATCATACCCCTGGGGAAAATATACATACTGAATACCAGAGCAGAAGCAGAGATTTGATGACTGAATACAAGCTATAAAACCTATAAAGAGATTAGGAGAACTGCAGAAAGTCACTGGAGCTAGCAGGAACCAGAGGCACTAGAAGAAAAGCTTGATTTGTTTCTTCTTTCCTTCCTCTTTGTAAAACCTCTTACAGTGCACTATTTAGTTCATTCAGAATCTCTCTGAATCTAACACTAGATTCTGTGCCAAACCAAGAAAGGAGCTTTCATCAAGGTCTGTTTTGATTTCTGTATATTACTTCTAAAATATTGGGGGCGGGGGGAAGATATAAACAACATATTATGCATTTGGTAACCATGCACTTGTAATGCATTATCTTTTAATTTAAAAATCCATTAGCTAATATCCAGTGTTTGGGCAAACTTTTGTAACATAGCTGCAGCCAAACACTTAAAGGAGATTGGCTAAGCAAAAACAAGGATAATAAAAAGCAAAAGGTTTTCTAAATTACTGTTGCCTGTGTCATTAAATTTCATATTGTGCATGGAATCTAAATACATCACTTTGTTCTGCATGACAAGCAGAAGTGAGCATTCATACATTACTCAGCCACTTAATTAAGAGACTGGGATATTTGCAGTTAGCAGAAACTAATAAGGGAATCACATTTAAATTCAAATCACTCCTCAGGGTAGCTGTCTGCAACATAAGCAAAGCTTACTGGGTAGATGTTCCACTAAATGCTAAGCTAAAAGCTTAGTTTTACTGTATTTTTGAGGAAAGAATAATTCCGTTTTTTGAATGAGATGAGAGTAAAACAAAGAAATCTGTTTTTAATTTTCAATTTATGGTTTGTTTCAGCTATTTTTAAATTCCAGGATGTCTATTACTTTGCATAACACAATGAGAATGTGATTACGATTTTATTTGCACAAAAAAAAATAGGTTCTATAACAAAATAGGTTCTACAAAATACTCAGCTGGGACCACCTTTCAGATGATGTTTCAAGATATTTTGCAGGAATAAGATCTATTGCAGACAATAAGCAACTACCTTAGCTGCCTTAAGGAAATGTTCAAAAAACCAATGCACTGGTACATTGTGAGCAATGTCACAATTTAAAAACTTATTAAATAAATGGAATTCACCTTATTATCGGTTCTCTTTGTTAGTCAGTACTGAGCCGCTCATTTGTATTTTATTTGGGAACTCCACCTCTTAGGGAATTTCAGATTTTTTTCTATGATGGACCAAAAGTAAAGTAGTAAAGGTAGTGGTAATAAGTATAATTAAAGTGTCATTTACTAAGAATATTGTCACTGATGATGTGCAGGTGACCCTGACACCATCTTCATACCATTTCTGGGGTCCTCACACCTGTTCTAACTACCTTTTTTTCACTCTTCTCTAGAGACATCTGTCCAAAGGATCAATGGATCTGAAATCTTAAAAATTCCAACATTTTTTCTGTGATTTGAGTGGAAAATATTCCCCTAAAAAAACTCCCAAAATATCCTTTTAAAATAATGTTTGTTTATGGCACTTCACATATATAATGAGTCTTATATTAACCATTATCGTGTTATTTAAAAATATTAAGGTAATGACTTTTTAATCAAAAAACAGTTTGAATTTTAACATTTGAGCACAGGAATATCAAACATTCATATCTGAAAACTCACAAGACATATGTGCTATTAGTTACTTTTCTGCTTTAAAAGTTGAAAACAAGGCAAAAAGAAGTCAATATTTTGTTTATCAAAATAAAGTACTTTAAAGTAGAAAAATAAATTGCATCAATTTAAAAAAAGAAAAACAAAACAAAATCCAGCAACCAAAAAAACCTCCAAAAAATCAAGAAGCCAAATTAAATGTCAAAAACTTTGATACAAATATTCAGTATGAGAAAAGTTGTCAATTCATAAATGTAAGGAACAATGAACATTTAATGTTTCCTGCAATGCTCTGGTGCATCTGTATCACAACGGATACATTCTTGCACAGCATACAAGTATGTTTAACGCAGCTCTGCATGAATTCAGTAAAATGCTGGTATATTTCAGTGATAGAAAATTAGTGCTTCTAGCCCAGCTCTGAATCGCTGCTGTAAGCCATGACTATTTCATTTCTTGCTGCCTGTCCACAATGTACATGCTCCCTGTTGGCCTCCTCATCTATTCTTCAAGTAAGTGTAACTGCCAACATAAAATATCCTTTCTTCTGTGACCTTTCTACACTTCCACTAAGTATAAGGTTGGGTTGGTTTGGTGTTTTTTTTTCCTCTGAAGTTATTTTCCCAAGGCTCTTTCTGCTGGTCTGCGATTTCAGCAATTGAGACTCTTGGCTTCTGTTTTGAAGTATTACATTTAAAGAACTCAAACTTGGGTGATTTTTAAATGTTATGAAACTTCAATATTGGTCTTTTACAATTCTTAATACATTTATGAGGTAATTTACAACATATTGTTATTTTGACACTTTTGTTTTTACTGTATCGTGTGTTATCCTCAAAATCATATTATCAGACTTTATTTTTATACGGTTTTCTTAAAAAAAAAAAAAGTACATATATAAAATTTCTTTTTAGTTACAATGACCAAAGGAAACTCTTGGGTCACAGATTCTGGAATGCTCTGGTGCCATAGAGGAATTGTAGGTCTTTTTTAAGCATTGAATCTTTAATTCTCACACTGCTGGGGTTGTCACTGCTAAGGTGTACAACTATGCAGTGAAATGGAACAATGCAGAGAAATTAGCACTAAGTGTAAACCAAGTCTTTCCCAAAATTAGTAGTAATCTGATTGCATCAAGATGATTTTGTGCATTCAGCATTTGAGTGGCCTGACATATTACTGCAAATGTAACATCACTCCAGCCTAAGCTGTTGCTTTGAGATCTGAGCTTTCAACACCACGTGGGAGCACCCTTGAGTGCTCTTCTCAACAGTGTTGCCTGGAACCAGAGAGTTCTCTATTCTGTTAAAATGCATAGTGCAAACAAGCCTTCAGAGGATAGGGTCGTGTTCTTGTTCTTCATTTGTAGACAAAGAAATAGACGAAGAGAGAAATAAAAGTTTAAAATGCCTTATGAATCACTCTTTTTGAGTCTTATATTTCTACCACCTGCAACAGTTGTGTTTGTCCAATAGTGTATGATGACAGTGAAATCAGCAGAAGAACTGTGAACAAGAGCAAATTTGACTCA
Organism: Daphoenositta chrysoptera; assembly: GCA_013397915.1. Classification (NCBI taxonomy): domain Eukaryota; kingdom Metazoa; phylum Chordata; class Aves; order Passeriformes; genus Daphoenositta; species Daphoenositta chrysoptera. The sequence goes on along the minus strand of VZRO01003202.1, from coordinate 15,631 downwards.
GGGCAAAGCTTAGAACTATTTCAAATTCCAGCGTTTCTTAAAGAGCTATTCTCCTATATCGTAACTTGACAAGATTAAAAAGCTTGAAGTCACCTAAGGTAAAACTCTTCAAGTAGAATTATCTTGTCAGTAAATTAGGATACGTTCTGTAATCTGCTAACCTTCACAAAACTGGGTTAGGAGTTGAGCTCTAGGAATTCTGCAAATCAGATTTATTTTTTGTCATTTAGTTTTTTTGTAACCTTACACAAGACATATCATAATACATTTTGAAAAGTCTTGAAGCGTAGTCTTGAAGAAGATTTTCACATATAATGCCAAATACAGCCCAAACCACAAAAGATTCCCACGGCTTGAACTTCACTTTCTTTCCTTAGGTATCCTTCTACTTGAAAAGAAGTTGAGAAAGTGCATCATCTTGTAGCCCAGTAAAACATATAACCTGTGAGGTATAAATAGACATTGGCCTGATGTTTTTCTTTCTTAGTGCTAAGTATTTTCAATCCCTTCTGACACTTGTCTTTTCTTCTCTCCAGTGTAATATAAAAAGAGGTAAGAATAAGAAGGGTTCTTGAGATATCTGAGAAAGGAACCTTATCATTTGTCAAAGGAAAGAAATGTAAGAAAAAAGTAGAGAGAATCTGCCTTCTCATTTTCAAGTTTAAAGGAATGGTATCGAGAGCAATACAGAAGGTACAACTGAGAGGAGGAAAAGTGCTTTTCTACTTTTAAATGGATTGATTTTGTTTTGGAGATCATAAAAACACTTGATGTGGAAGAAGTCTGAATATTTCAGAAATAATTGGGAGAAAGAAGATTATGTTTTTCACTGCCTATGAAGTTCAATCTTGCCCGTGATCCTTTCAGAGGAGAACTTGTAAGCACATGGATATTGTATTTTCACTGGTGTATAGAAATAACACTTCACTGTATGAAAACACTTATTTTCTTCCATAGCACAGTATTCCTATGGAAAGAAGACAGCTTGGAAAGAATTCTGCTCATGGAGGAGTGGAAAGTAGTCAAAGAACACAAAATGGGATATGCAACTTGAGCAGCGAGTAACAGGTTGTGTATCTACCTCTATCTGGAGTACATTTAACCACACCTCCAATCTTACAAAATAAATCATCTGGCTTTCAGTTTACTCCTAAATGCTTCCTTTGAAACTGAAGGGGTAGAGAGGGAGAATCCCCACAGCTGTTCCCCAGTATGTTTTCTACTGTAATACAACTTATTTTCAGCTGCCATCCTCTCCAAGGAGCAGAAATTAGCTTACCTGGACTTATCTGGGAAACACCAGAGCAAAAAAACCTATGAGATGTACACTAGTCTGTTGCAGGATACAACTAGTTATAGGCACAGTTAATAAGTATCCCTAGATTAAAAAAAAACGCCTGAAGTTTAGATAGATACTGATAAACAAAACTCAGATTTTTACAGATCAAAACAAATTAACATATCATGAAAGAACTTTGTTCATCTGCACTCAAGTTTGGTTCTGTACACCAATTTACCTAGCATAGAAAAAAGAAATTGTGTCCACTAGGTCTGTCTGGTATTACTTTTTGTGACATTTTATGTGTTTTTGCAATTTTTCTCTGTACTCAAGTTAATGGAAATATATTTCTCCAGATATGCATTTCTCTTGAACATAGGTTGGGGCAATCCCCAAGCACAAATACAGGCTGGGTGGAGAGCACCCTTGACAAAAAAGGACTTGGTGGGTTTTTGGTTCAAAAAGAAGTTGAAGTTCAAAATGATCTTGCAATGTGTGCTTGCAGCCCAGAAAGCCAAATTTGTCCAGGATTGCTTCAAAAGAACCATGGCCAGCAGGTCACATGAGGTTTGAGTTGGTCAAAGTCCAACTAGAGTTTAATCTGGCAACTGTCATAATAGATAAAATAAATTTTTTACAGATACATAAGCAACTGAAGAAGGGCTAAGGAAAATCCCCATCCTTCACTGAATGCAGGGATGCTTTAGTGATAAAGGAAAAGGAAAAGGCTGATGCCTTCTTTTACTCAGTCTCTAGTAGCAAAATCAGTTGTCCTCAGGGTACCCAGCCCTCTGAACTGGAAGACAGGGATGGAGAGAAAAATGAAGCCCCCATAACCCAGGAGGAAATGCTCAGTGACATGCTCTGCCACCTTGACATAAACAAGTCTGTAGGGGTGGATAGGATCTACTCAAGGGTCCTGAGCGATCTGGCAGAACTCACCAAGCTACTTTCAATCATTTGCCAGCAGCCCTGGCCAACCAGGGGCACCCCTGGTGGACTGGAGGTTAGCTGATGATGAACGTGGTGGTGCTAAGTTTACAGTTGGACTTAACAATCTTAAATGTATCCTCCAACATAAATTATTCTATGATTCTACATGTGCCACATGAGGGCACTCATTATAATCTTCTCCATGACCTTCCCTGGCACCCTGAAAGTTTCCCAGATTGTCCTTCCAGACATTCTTGTAGATGGGTGTCGCATTTATTAACTTCCAAGCAACTGGCACCATCATATGCAATACTACCCAGAACACTCTCCTGAGGCTCTATTTGCAATCGAGAAACACCTATAAGTACTTTTAATTGTGGTTTTTATTATACCCATACAAAAAAAAGAGATCAGGACAAGTATCTCTGGGAATGTGTATTTTTCATCATCAGTCCCTTTAATAATATTTGCAGTGTTTTCTTCCCAATTAGTTAATCTAGTTACGTATAATTTCCATGCTGTGTGGTGTCAAATGAGAACAAAATGTATTTCAAAATAAGATTGATTAAAATATCTGAAAACCCGTGTTAGGTATTAGTGTGTAAAAAGGCATAAATCCTAACAAATAACATTTTGGCCTGGATATTATATTAATGGCATACTCAGCTGTTCTATCCCACTTTTCTGTCCATAGATCTCAAAGGAGCTGAATCATACTTTCCTTATTTGCAGATGTAAGAACTGAACCATGCAAACTGACAGGTGTCTGCCAGGTTAACCTGAACATTCACTACTTCTTGTATTTCTGATTTTGCCCACGTTGGTCTACAGTGATACCTGGCAGTAGGATGATTCTGCTTGTCTCATGGAATACCACCTTCAAGGTACTGAGCATAAGTCACTTGTGGGTAAAGGATGCAATTATGAACATGAATTTCACCAAGACAATTCTCATGCATAAATTTAAGACCAAAATGAAATGTGGATATTGATGGTCTCTGTTTTATTTTATTTAGAAGACCAGCAAAATATCAACGTACTTCTGAAATGACGTGAAGATCTTGGAACAGACTTTAATGGTGTATTGATTCTCTGTCTGGGATGAAATTCAGTCTGTATAGTTCTCAGCACTAGGTAAAAGCCTTTGCCACCAGTATCTGTAACCATTAAATAAATACTAGTTTATTACCCAGTTCCTTCATCGTTATTTCAAATTTTACTGTTCCATTGTTTTCCAACAAGAACATAAAACCCCCTTTATTCTAGAAACTAGTAGACATTTAAAATCAGCTTCATTATTATCAAATCAAAAGACATCAGCACACAGATGTATTTAATACGAATTTATACCTGCCTAAAGTTTCATTTATTGGAATTCATTAATGAAATTAATAATTTTATGTACCTCCAGCTCAGTCTTCTTTACCACTTTGATGTTATAAATAATTTTGTATACATAAATTCTAATACCAGGCACTATATAAAGAGTTGCATTAAAGATATGTTAAATAATTGTCATCAAACCCAAGGCTACGGTATCTTTAGAACTAAATTCCATTCATTTAAGGTTTCTTAGATGGAAAAATTTTCCTTAGGAAAAATTTTTTCCTTTCTAAATTATTAGTAGTGGTCATAAAAACAAGTGATTTTGCCAAGTCCAGAAAAGCAGGAGGAAAACCATCCTCCTAAAACAGAATAACCAGTTCTCACAGAACTTAAGAGGATTTTTTATCATAAGCATTCAAGGACAGTATTTGGTCCTTGTAGAGGATTAGCATGTGATGTAAGTTCTGCCAGGGGAGTACACATCTAAAGGGCAATACCCCAGCTTTTTCAGTTGTGTCCCTGTCTCAGTCAAAGATTTTCAGTTGTGGTAAATTATATGGGTTTTTTGCAAAGGGGATAAAACATCCTCAAGGAATTAGTCTGTGATGAGAACTAGATGAAAAACAGCTCACTTTTTCTTACCTGTGCTTTTATTTTTTATTTATTTTGAAATAAAATACATTCTCTGTAACATTACCACTACAATCCAGACAAGATTTTGCCTGAAAGAAAAGACAGTTGTGGGGTTTTCCCTGAAAATGGTCCTTTCTAGGACGCAGTTGATGAGAGAAATCTGTTCCAAATCTCATGCTTTAGTGCAATAGCAATAAATGAGATGGGGAATCTAACGAAAATTGGCATTAAGAAGCCTGATAAACTCAACATTTTTGTTTCAGTTTTCAAAGGCAATTGCTCTTCACACATCTCTAGTCCCTGAATCTCAAGGCAGGGACTTGGGAAGTGAAATCCAACCCATCTCAGGAGACCATCATATTTGACACTACCCAAGAAACCTGAACATGTACAAGTCCAAGAGACCTGATTAGATCCACCTCAGGGTCCTGACTACTTCAGGGCTCACAAAAAATGAAATCATGTTATTAAGGGTGTTGTACAAATATCTCTTAAACACTGAGACATATCCCTGCCCTTGACAAGTGAGTTGGACTAGATGATCTTTAAAGGTCCCTTCCAAACCGTTCCATGAGCCTATCATTCGATTACTTTATCAATTTATAAGCTAATAGAGTTCAAGAAATTAACAAAACATTCCACAGTGGTGAGTTGCTCTGGGGTTTTGTTTAAAATAATCTCTTGTAAGACAACCTGTCTTTCAAAATTGGCAGTTGATTTCAATTTCAGTTCAGGGAAATGAATAAGGGTTTTTCACAATAAAATTATCAAATAAAATACTGCTTGTTGAAAGTAAGAGAAAGGTCACTGCAGTTCACTTCCATTTAAATCAATTTTGTGTTGTAAAGGTAGGTCCATATAGTGAATGCCATTTATACAAATTTATATCCAGTGCCTTTCTGAATACTTTTACAAACTCTGTGAGTATAGTGCATAATGACTTTTTTTTTAATGGAGGACGTCAACATTGTATTTATTGCATTAGAGTGCTCCTGAGAACACTTCTAGAGTGTGTTCATGACAGCAGCCTACGTCTTCTGTTACTTCTTTAAATGAAAATGATACATCAATTTGCAGGTGATTCAAAACTCTGCAGCAGAAGGATACAGTAGTGTATACAGACATTCTTGGTTAATGTTAGTCTGTGTCATCACAATCATTTGATGTACTGCAAAGCAAAGCACATCTGAACAGAGCCCTACAGTTCCTATGTCACAGGCACTTTTTCTGCTTCAGGTGACTGATATACTCTTGACTATTGCAACAGCTGAAGCAAGTCTTTCAATATAGCCTCCTATTTCATTTTCTGCATAGTAAATACATGCAAACATTTTATAATACATGCAAACATATTTCTTTTAGTTTTAATAGAACTACTCTTTAATTAGCTTTCTTGCAAGATAAGCAACATACTATTAATTCCACCAGCTAGTTAAGGAAAACATAATAGTGTAAACCTGTTAGGTTTACATCCACTTACTTGATAGGCTTCTATCTAGCAAACCTGAATTCAGCCTCTATATTTGGCAATAAGAATAAGATCTCAGAAGACACAATTGAATGTCTATAACATGATCTAACACGATCCATGTCTATAATTAACGGGAAGGGAAGGTGTGAAGAGGATGGAGCCGAGCTCTTCTCAATGGTGCCAAGCAACAGAACAAGTGGCAACAGGCAGAAACTGATGACCTGTCTTTATTTTGAGTCAGAATATGAGATGTATTTCCCATCCTACACTTGTCTCAGGGACAGAGACAAGAGAGCAGGCAAAGCTGGTGCCTCAAGCATAGTCCCTTGGGATGCTGCGTTAGCAATATATGCCATGTATTCCAGAACATCCCAGGAATACAGAAATTATTTTCCAATATCATTTTGGGGTACAAACTTTTCCACTTTGCTCCAGTAAGTGGTTTCCTAGAAAGAACTCATCACTGTGCTATGTGATTTGTCTTCAGTGGAGTCCAGCTTTTCCATAATGGTGAAGAGAACTGTGTATACATAAACGTTTTTAATTTAAACTGTAAATTACTTACATTACAGGAAACAAAATTAGAAAAGTGCCACTGGCAGCTGAAGCATAAAATTCTGTAAATTTGCCATGAGTTTTAATTTCTGTGAGAGCCTAGACCAAGCAGAAAAACATTGTATTGTCTAAACAAGCATGTCTTACTCTTCTGAATCAGCATCAAATAACTTTAGATAATCTTTTAAAAAGTCAGCTTTGTCTTGAGCCCCTTGAAACTGAATTTGCCTTGATGTATATGAAGCTGAAGAAAATGTACATTCTGGTGGTTTACAAGTGGGTTTTGCAGCTAGAGAGGTTGCCAGTAGCAATCTTCCTAGGTACAACTGCTTAAAATTTGATTAAAAAGAAAAGTAAAATCTAATATAAAATACTAAAGGCCCTTGCCTTATATGAAAAAAAATGAAAAATCATTTCTCTTGTTTTACTTATCAATGCACTGCTACAGAGTGGTTAATATAATGTGCATTCTCTTGCTAAAATCAAGATCCTTACCTAAGGATCTGAACAATATTTGTGGAGATTGATTTACAATGCTGCTTCCCACCTGAGCTCGGATTCACAAGTTCACTACAAGAGAATCACAAGACATGAAATAATAAACCCTTCCGAATGCACACTTGTGCTATGTGAAGTAGTGAACAGGCAGCAGCAGCAGTCCCCAAGAGCAGGAGTGAAAGATGAACAACAGCATACCTAGTACTAACAATTTTCTCATTGAAACTTTTCTATGAAAAAGCTGGAATCGCTGTCTGTGATTCACAGCTTTACAGTAAGTCTTTTTGGAAGTCTGCAAAGAGCTGACGATGGGATCTTCTGCATTTTAATGGTCAGGAACTGCTTTAATAAAATATCATTTAGACTTTCAAAGAAGTCTAGGATTTTGCAAGAGTAAACTTATTTTACAAAGCTGTATTTTCTGGGCTGTGTCCTGTGGAATCACCATGCAGAACCAGACTTTGAATCATGACCTTAGTCTGCAACTGATGTAGATGTATTTGATTAGTATTTGGGCATCAGCCAGCATTATTCATTTGATACAAAAGCCTTGTTAAGTCAAAAAGAAAGGATTTTGGCACTCTACAGTAAGTAAGTGACTTTTTCACAGATAGCATGTACTATTTCTTCAGAGCTACAAGTACTCATGGCACTTTCGCAAGCAGGAAAAGTAGCTCCCAATTCTAAATTAGGAAAAAATCCCCAAACCAAACAAAAAAAATTTAATATGAATAGATTATTATAGAGACCTAAGAGTAAGGAGAAGAAAACATGGAATCATCTACTGTGCAATCAGAATCTATTAATATCATATTCAAAGCAATGCATAGTATTTTTTTTTCATTAGGTTTTAAATTAATGTATTATATTAATTTCTCAATGAAGTAAAATGGTGGAAAAGAAACAGTGGGGAGGAAAAAGAGGAGTTAACTGGGACTTTTGGAAAAGAATTCTAAAAAGCAAGTAACTGAATCAAAAAATCACTTATGGCAGAAGAGACTTCTTGAGACCGTCTAATCCAAAGCCCCTGCTGAAGAAGGGTAATCTAGACCAGGCTTCACAGTGTTTTTTATGTGCTCTAGTAAGAAATACATGTGGATCCTGTGGTATTTTTTTCCTCCATCTCATGCTGCTGCTGTATAGGATAGATGATTCCTGCCTTTTCTGCTGTAACGCATAGAGTAAAAACCCACTTTTCCCCCCTTTTTTTTCTTTTTTTTCTTTCTTTATTTTTTTCCTAAGAAAAAAAAAAGTTGCTTCTCAATGCCACACACACAAAGAAGGGTAAAAAGCTGGCAGAGCACCTGCCTCACACACTGTACCTTGGGACACTCGGGTGTCTGCATCTCTGCACTTCACAACACCCAAGGTGCACAGACGCTGCTCAAGATGCATAACGTAAGAGCAATAGGAGGGAAGAAGTCAGATTACTAAGAGCACAGGAATGGTTCATGCTATGATGAAAGAAGAAAGAAAAAATCCCATGGAAACTGTAGCTAGAATATAGGTAAGTCCCTAATTTTGAAAATTAGAGCAGAAATTAATAAGAAACAAAGCTCAGCGTAACACGAGGATAAATATATTTTTTGTTTTTCCTCAAATTTGATCTTATGACTGTCGTGTCCTTTGCCACCAAGGAGTACAACTAGTGTTGGTTAGGTGTATAAGTCCTTGATACCAAAAGATTGTTTAGTACTTTCAAGAGGTATATTTATTTTAGCAGATTTTTCCTGTGTATTTTCTTGCATAATGTTTAGAGAGTGACAATGTAATTCTAGGAGACTTTTAAAACATGCATTTGGGCTTCTGGATGCAAAATAATCAGACAGGCCATGGTGACCAAGAAACAGATGAACTTGTTGTCGCTAAAGATAAGCAATAATAGAAACAAATAGACTTCTGCAATGACTGAGATATGAATAGACTTCTGTAAGTAGTACTTCTTTCAATGAAAACAGTAAATACTGGGAATGTCATAAAGGATGAGATAGGTGACTATAATGAATTAATAATACCTTTGAAAAATAGAGGTGAAACAAAAGTGAAGTTGAAAACATGCCCATCTTCAGTGAAAATGGAGGTATTAGTGGTCAGTGGGAGAAATGAAAGATGAAGAAAAACACAGAAAAGTTTGTGTTGGAAAAGAACTTAAAGATCATTTAGTTCCCACATGTCTGCCATGGACAGGAATGCCAACCATTGGATCATAAAATCATAGAATGGCTTGGGTTTGAAGGGACCTTGAAGACCATCCAGTTCCGTTTGAAGCCATTCCCACTTGTGCTTGTTTAGCTTGTGCCAATATGACTATGAGGGTTTCAAGTAAACCTAGTAGAGTAGAGTAAAGGAAGAGTTTACTGAACTACCAACTCCTATTTAACTCTAGGACTCAGGGGAGGAGGAGATGAAAAAAGAAAACTGCATGACAACAGAGATGACCCAAGAATAAAATTGTTTACATATATATAAAAGCCTTAGTTGAAAGTAATACCAGAGATGTCACAGAGATATTATGTAAGCCAACAGTACAGCTTCACCTTAAATGCCAATGATTTCTGGTCAACCTTTCCATAAATTTTACGAAAAGGGAAATATTCAGAGAAAAATGACAAAAAGGATAAGTACAAGGAGGGTCCACAGAAAGTGCATTGAAGATATGAGTAGCAGGCACTTTGACAAAGGCACAGAAAACCATGCTTCTATTCATGTGCTCTCAAAGAATATCAAGATTTCTGCTAAAATGAAATGGGTTTTGTTGCTCAAGTTTCTGTAAGATGAGACATATTTTTTAAACCAAAGAGTTAGAAAGGCTACTCATGCAGGTTGTGACATTATTTTCTGGGAAACATTTTTTACAGCTTTTTTGGGAGCAACTGACACAGGTCACCATCATAGATGATTCCCAGAGCACTGGGAAGAAGAAAGAAAGTACAGAAAAAATAAAAAATACGATCTTAATTCTGTTTTCGCTTTTGCTGAGGTTTATTAAAGTATAATTTAATAAGTCTTCTTGATGCATTTTTGGTAACACATTAAGTTTTCATAGATTTCTAGATCAGGTTACTTTGATAAACTTCCTTCAAGTTACTCTTTATTGTCAGATTCTCTTAATACTTTCTTCCATTTGATATTTGTATTTCCTTGGATCCTTCTGTGATTTCCTTTCAGAATAATCAAAACTTCCAATACAGCTTGATAAATGGAGTTACTTTCTAATCAGATCACTGTATACTTGCATTTCTTTCTGTATTCTAAGTTGTGCATAGTGACCATTAATGAATGAAAACATTATTTCAATAAGAGATGCCCAGAGAGAGAGGGAGAATAAGATAAAAAGAGAAAGACAGAAAGGAGGGAAGGGAAGCAAAGGGAAAGGAAAGCAAGACATGGCAAGGCAAAGCAAGGGGGAAGAGTCATTCTAGAAGGAATCTAAATTTTTATTATAATATTTTAGAGTTTTAGGAACCCTTGAATTAGCTTGCCTTCTATAATAAATCCTATCAAACTGCAGCTTCAATGATTTTAACACAAAAATTATCTATACGACTCTCTTTTTCCCTTCTAAAAGGGCAGCTCATATTGTATTAGAAAATACTTCTTATTTCACTCTTTTCTCTTGCAGTGATTCCACACTGAGACACATTTGACAGACATCATATCTATTTTTATTTCCTTTTTCTTCTGTTCAGATGGTTGATGACAGTTGTCCTCAAATACAAAGAAATATTCCCTTAAGAGAACATGCCAAAACAGTCCTTCTAGATGGGAACTTTGAATGCTGTATGTTGCTGTTAACACCTCTTGTGTTGGGTTTGGATGGGGTAGAGTTCAGTTTTTTCCTGGGGATGGCTGAACACCTGCCTGCCCACGGGCAGTGGTGAATGCAATGTTTTGTTTGGCTTGCATGTGTGGCTTTTGCTTTACCTATTAAACTGTCTTTATCTCAACCCACTTCCTCTCACTTTTGCTGTTCTGATTCTCTCCCCTTTCTACTCAGGGGAGGGAATGAGTGAGTGGCTGCCAACAAGCAGCAGACTTCTAAATTCTATTTCTGTTTTTTTCTATTACTGCATGCTTTGTATTAGTTTACTTTGAAAAGTATTTTCCTTAATTTAAAAAAATGTATGACCATCTATTCCTGGTCCCTTCCTAAAAGTTTTTATTATCCTCAGTAATGTCAGAGTATTTCAAAAATGGTGGCACACCCAGAACTTTGGCCTGAAGAGGAGACAGTGAAGATAAGCTGAATAACAATAAAGTTCAGAGAGAGCAAAGAGAATTGGGGTATCCCATAGTTCTCATTCATGCTTTTCTGTGCAACTAGAAGAGCCAGCATAGAACTGCAGTGATCAGAACATAGAGTTATACTCTGAAAGGAATATTATTTGCAATTATTTTTCCAGTTCTTGAAGTCTATATAAAACAACTTAAATATTACTACACAGCTGATTAATATACTCGAACAGTATGCTTTATTTTTCAGAAACTAATTTCAGACAAGACATATAGTGTTTCTGTCTCCAATAATGCTTGAAATTTGGTACAGAGTCCAGTCTAGCATATAGTTTTTACCAGTAGCTGGTGAGCATGTTCTCCTCCAGAATGTTTTTTTCTTTAATTACTATAAAAGAATTAGAAATTTCTTTCTGCTATTAGTCACTTTGTTCAGTATACCCCTTGCCCAAACTGCAATCCTTGAAAAACAGTTGTTAAATCAGTATTGATCATCACAGAAACCTGTCACTGACTTAATAGAATTTTCCCACTGAATTTGATAAAACTTGCACAGACCTTTAAGAGACCAAAATTCAGACCAATGCAACAAAGCCTGATAAGTAATCATGAAAGTGTCTCCTCAATTTTGCTTTCTTAAAAAAAAAAAAAAAAAAAAAAAAAATTAAATAATTAAATTACTTTCCTGTGTTTCTTTGAAGCAAACAGGCATCAGGAAGATTGTAAACTATGAGTGCTTTTCACTGAATGAACATCCACAGTAATTAAATACAAATGTAAAAGAAAAATAAAAAGAAAGTAGAAGGAGAAGGTTGGTATGACTAATTCTTTCCTGAAATAGCGTACTTCACACATCATTATAGCTTTCTGACTTCCACTGAGAAATAAAAGTACCAAATATTTTTGATTCTTCACCTTTCTAGTCACCACGAGGATATAAACATAGAGTCATTTATTCTTACAGCAGTTATTTGTAGTGTTTGTCTCTTGCTGCTGCACTCCTTTCTTTCCTTGCTCCTTTCTGTTAGAGCTATAATTCGTCTTAATGAAATTGAGGAATACAGTAAGTCATTTCAGGTGGTGAAAACTTATAAAGGATCTTATTGAGCAAGCAAGTGCCAAAAAAGGTAATTTGTTAAAAAAAAATTTCTATTTTCAATATTATGCAACTTATTAATGGTAATAAAGCTACCCATGACAAGTAACATTAGGTGTTTTCATATTTCTTCCTGGTAGATTGCTTAGCATACCTTATACCTTGTAATAAAGAAAACAGTAATTACACAGGTGAAAATACATGACATTGGAGCATTTTTTATGACTTAATAAATACATAGGTAGAGGTAAAGTCCAATAAGGCCAATGCATTGATTCCCAGAAAGTCTTGCAAAAAGAATTTGGTACAAAAATGTAAGAACAATGGGTTAGATAGGTGTGGTGGTTTTGTTACTGTTGGAGTTTGGGTGTTGGTTTCTTCTTTTTTTTTTCCAAAAACAATCTCAAATTTGAGCTTAGAAAATAATTTATCAATATTTATCAGAATATTTTAATCCCCCGTATAAAGATGACCAATCTCTACTACTTTCACACTATTCCTGTCTTAGAAAACATCTCCTTATTAAGAAAATAATAGAATTTTTTCACTTTTTCTGCTGTCAAAGAGATTTTTTTAAGTTCCCTGATTTATTTTAATCTTTTTTTCTTTTTTTTCCAGAAAAAATACTCCTTTAATATGCAGAATATAACTGTTCCTCAGTGTAAAAAATTAGACATTATAGCTAAAAAACATATTTTAAAATTTAGTGGGTTTGACTTGCTGTGTATGAATTCCTATATTAATTCCATTTTCAGATCATATAAATTGGTTCTGTTACACAGACCTCCACAATTTACTCCACAGTCTTTTATAACATGGTACGTTTTCTGAAATTGTAAATCCACTCAGAGAGATAGATGGATAGATAGGTAGACAGACAGACAGCACTTTAAGAGTGATTAACAGAAACCAGTTCTATTAATCTCCCTAAATTTACTATTTGAGTGTTGCAAAGGGAAATCACCTTCCCTAATATTTATGATTAATTTAAGAATTAGAAAACCTGGAAGAAAACTAAAATTAATAAAACTAAAATTTATGCAAAATGTTATGTATTTGATTATGGGGTTTAATTAAAATATACAGATATTTTCCTTTGTTTTCATACAGCACTTTGTATTTTGCCAGTTTTGTCATCAGAGCACACATCGATTCAGGGCTTACACATGCCTAAAAATAGGGGACTGAGTAAAAAAGATTTAGGATTTTATTTACTTTAGGATTTTATTTACTTAAGGATTTTCTAGCACATAGTCTTGTAAACTCCACTCACCCTCTAAAAGAAAAACTGCTTTAACCTTGTATCATGAAATAAAGAAATGGCAATCTCTTTGCTGATATCTGAAGAACAATAAAAATCAGTTGGCCCCGAGGTATAAATTTTTACCTGTAGAGATAAAAATTGAAATATTTTCAGTCATTTATAATGGTTTCAGACCAATGTCCCTGATTTACTTTTTTCCCTTTTGTATTCCAGAATAACTAAACTCACTAGATAAACATCAGTGATCTTCAAAACGAACTTGCAATGTCCTCATTTGAGCTTTGACTTGTGATGTTGACTTATATCAGATGAGTTGGCCCCTCAGAGTTCTTACACTTTGTCTCGCCACTATGGTCAATAAGATTTTTATGTAAAAAGGGCAAAATGCCACTCTTTTTTGCTATATATGCTTCTAGCATATGCTTTTGCTATATATGCTTCTAGAATTTCTCCCTGACTGTCATATTTGTCTACTTCACTCTCAAAAGACATTTTTACTCTTAGCAGTAAAAACTTAGGGCATGTCAGATTTCACTGCCTCACATATTAGCAGAAAAATTGTCAGATTTTAGTGGCAATCATTGCCTGAGTCATTAAAGGTTTGATTTTCAGAAAACTGAAAAACTGTTTTTTCATAAAATAGTGTTTTGAAGAAACGTGGAAAGCATAATTGCAAGATCCCACTACACAACTGCAAAAATGCTGCAAACTTTTGTCCAGCTAGCCCAATGCAAAGCCCAATGGAAGCCATTTGAGAAGATTTTCCCTTCCCAGTTCTGGATTCTGTATCATGAGCGTGTTTGTAAGAGTGGATGGGCTAACCTTTGCTTTTCAACTTCAGCAATTAAGTCACAAGATCAGATTTACGTACTGAAATTATACCAATTCCTGGTGTAAATCCATCAGCGTGTAATGAGAGCACTGTGCTGTTCTCTTGCTGCTTTCTCATGCCGTAACAGTATATGCTTACAGAAAATGTCTAAGTACTCATTTAAATAATTCCTGGTGCAAACCTAGTTTCTTGTCCTGAAAACAATGTTTGCTTTTAACCTGAGCTAGGCCAAGAATGAATGTATGATAAAAAGACTGTTGTGTTTCTGCCTATATCCAGATTTTTAGATCCTAATTATTTGATTCTGAAAAAACAAATGTACTTCCCATGTAATGTTATAGCTGCTCTTAAGATGATTTTATAGTTGTTTTTATAGTTTAATATCAGAAATATGGCTGTTACAATAGAAATAATGAAAATGGTCAGTAGTTTAGTATGATCTAAAGGAAGAAAGAATTCCTTTGAAAATTATTTAATTATCTAAACTTAAGCATAGTTTGGAAGTGTTCCTTGTCTTTTTGCCTTGCATTTCAGAGCTGTGAGTTTTAACCAATATTCTCACTGCTGTAGTAGTCTTGAAGCTGATTTGGGATTTGATCTCAGTCCTCTGGTTGACTTTTGACACCTACAGCTCCAGAACAACCATATCATAAGGGTGTGATATTGCTTCTTCCACTGTCTATGGGCATTCCTACTTTATCTGTTACTTTACCTCTTGCTATGTTTTCTTCCTCTGTTAACAATAGTTACTT
>VZRO01003201.1:1261736-1283518 GCA_013397915.1 Daphoenositta chrysoptera | reverse complement strand
CCAGCCCACAGCTCTGTCCCAGTGCCACAGCTCTGTCCCAACACCACAGCTCTGTCCCAGCACCACAGCTCTGCCCCAGCAGCACAGCTCTGCCCCAGCCCCACAGCTCTGCCCCCAGCCCCACAGCTCTGTCCCAGCCCTGCAGGTGCCCGTGGGCAGCCTTGGGCCCGGCACTCGGCCCTTCAGCCGCCGGCCTGGGCTCTGCTCACCTGCCGTGGTGGGCTCCGAGGCGGAGGCTCTGCTGGTGGTCCCCGGGGTAGGAACTGGGGTAGCGCTCGCAGCTGGAAAACAGAGCTCAGCTCACCAACAGCTCAACAAAACACGGGAGTCACAGTGCTTTTCTTGTATTTCTAACTACGGCAATGAAACTGTGCTCACACCTACAAGTATCCCACAGGTACAGTTCAGACGTTTCAGAGACTACAAGGGAATTATTCATTTAGTTTACTTTAGGCACATGTATTTGCAGGGCTAGCACTTAGATCTGCACATAAGACAATTATAAACTGTCTAATCGAAAAAGAATGCATATATTTTCACAGATTTCTGGATGAACTATGCACAGTAGACTTCTGCTTTGACCATTTGTTAAGGTTGTCAGATTAACTAAATTAAATGTTTTTTGAAGGCGTTTTATTTCTGTCCAAGTAAAAAACACAAAGTACACTCAGCAACACTGGGAAGTATTGGAATGATTTGGATGGGTATGGGCTTCTTGTCTTAACAGGAGATTTAGAATTAGGCCTGCAGTTAAATTACTAAAAACAAATAAATTTTAGGATTTACATACAAGACATATAGTTGTTTACTTATCCAAGTCATTATCCATAAAAAGAGAATAGGGCAATCTTCGTGAAATACAGGCTACTGTTTTGATAATAAACTACAAAACAAGCTGGACATGATTATCAAGTTTTATCTTTGTTACTTTCATATCAATTTCACAGGAGGCCTGTGTAAGCTTTTTGGACCATTATTTCAGCCAAGAGTGAATTCACCTCTAGTGAGTATAAATTACATAAATAAGAAAAGGGTCTATTGAAAATGCCAAACAAATGAAATTCCTGTAAATTATTTACTTTAAAACATTTAACACACATCCCTTCCAAAATCTGATATATTTTCTCATAAGGAATACTGTTCAAAGACTAAATAATAAAATGTAGGATGGAAGAATATCTACCCAGATCCAAAGGTTAGTAATACCACAGCTCAGATAGGGTGCCAAACTACTATTTTGATTCAATGCCATCTACCATATAATATTAAGTCAGAAAAGCAAAAACTAGTCAGCAAAGCCCTGGTGCTAAACCACAATGTTCTTCAATATTATAGCTACCCAAGGATGAACTATGTTTTATTTATAAGATATATGCATCAAATTTAAATCACTTAAACATTCTTAAAAGTTACAATCAAGAGTTTGTCTTACATGTAGCTCCAAGAATAGCAACAACTTCGCTTTCACTTTCATCATCAAAAACTGCCAGCAGAGAAACTTCATATTCTGTGTCGGGCAACAGACCCTCTATAACGTGACTGTCTGCATCTCCATTTATGACAACCTAAGATACACAGCAAGATTGAAGCATATCAGTTCTGCATCTGATTATTTTACATTAATTGACTGAAATAAAAGAAGGAAAATCGATTCTCCTTTAAAATAAAATGAAATCTACACCCAGATCTGCCCAAAAATTTATTAATACCACAGAGTACACCTGGAAAAAGCACTCAAGAATATTTAAAATGTACAGTATTATGCTTTCACCCACAACTAATTAGTTGCTAAAGCTGACCATATGCTTTTTTTTTTGAAAAATCACTATAATTCTAAACAGTTATCAACAAAAACAATGTAACAGGATAGATTAACTTTCATTCATATTTCTACCATTCAAACACTGTTACAACAAATGTATTCACTATCTCACTTGCCTTACAAAAGGCTGTTTCTTATATCAGAACTGTAATCCCAGATATGGTTCCACACTTCTGAATGCAACTTGAAAGAACACCTGCTTCACATTTGAGGATTAGGAGACATGTGCTGATGATTAGTTTGCTGTATGGTGTGAAGTTTTAAATAGTAATTTTCCTCATTTCTAGCTATGACAGCAGCAGAAGATTGACGTGTGCAAGGTTTCACTTCAGATTTTTGTGTGTTTGATTTATTTTGTTGGAAGTGATCACCAGATGGGGAGGAGGTGGAATGAAAGAGACTAAAACAGGAGATACAGGAGCCTGAGCAGTAATTCTGGTGAAATGGGCTGACCAGTTTTGGGAATAATTTTCAGGTTACACAGACAGACACTACAATAAAACAACCTTTCTCTAGGTTAACACTGACAAGTTTTTAAAGGTGGTCACTATATACACAACATCAAAGTTAGACTTATAATGAAAATCAAACAATAGATATGTCCTGCATAAAATCTGCCAGAGATTTGCAGAAACAGTGAATCACACTTCATTCTTTTAACTACCACAGGAGATTTCCTGCATTGGTGCTGGGAAAAATGGACCCATAACACAGTCACAGACCTTCTGAACTCAAATACAAAAAACAAAAGCAGAAAGAAATGAACTGGGGCCATGTCTTCTACAACTATCAAGTAATGAATCAGGCATCCCATGCTGCACACTTTCTGGCACAGTTTCTTGGGAAAATTTCAGGAACAAGCTTTGAGTGAATCTAGCTGTATACTAAGTAGATACATGTAATGCCTTCCTTTTCAATTCCCCAGTGCCTCTAGTTGTGTATCAAATCATTATAAAACATCTATGCATAATTACTGTATTACAAGTAACTTTGGCATACTTTCTGAAGCATCACTTCCTTCACCCTCCCCTCCCTGCTAATGTAGCCTACCAAAAAACAATACAAAGTGCTGAACTTTGAAGTGGGCAGGACAAATAGCAGCAACAAACACACAAGTAAAACATGCATTCTCTACTGTAACCTAGAAATAAAGGGTCACTCTTAAATTTATTCTGGCTTTTTAGTGCTAACAGCCGACTGAACGCTCCTCACCCATCAGCAGAGTGGGTGAAGTGAGAGGAGAGGTGTGTAATTAACCACCGTCCCCTGCCCCCACTCAGCTAATTGGCAAGTTGGGTCTTGGGGGAAAGAAGAGGGAGTGCATGTCCTTTGTCTGCATGACTGATCACTTAGCTGGGAAAGAAGCTTAAAGAGGCAACAGCCCGGAGGTATTGTGCTATCCTAGGCCTGACCCCATTAGAGAGGTCGTGCAAGGAGAGCAAGAAAGCAGCTCAGGCATTTTTAATATTTCAGCATTCTAAAATGTTAAGAGCCTCCAGCAGTTCTTAGTGAATACAATGAACAAGTAGAACCTTAGCAGTTCAAATATTTCTTGGTAATTTATTCTCACACTGAAAGACTACAGATACCTCAAATCTCACTTTAAAAAGTGGCTTAAAGGCTTTCACTGGAAGCTACTCACTGGAACCTAAATAGAAACAAATCAGTTCATCTACTGCAGAAGAAACTGCTAGTGGATGATCTGTGTCCACTCACTCATCTGCCAACTCCTTCTTTTCCCTGCTCACTCCTCTAATTTCTCTCTTTCTTGCATGACTACCTCTTACTAGGTGAAAGGGAGGAAAAGAATCAGGCTAAGCTAAATTTACAGAAAAAATGACACATAACCTAAGCGAAAATGACTGCTTTCTGCCCTAATGGATGACAAAATAATGCATGAAACCTAGGGCCAGGTGGGAAATGTCATCTTTCCCCCGAGTTCTGTACCCAGATAAACAGTTTGCAGATGTGGCCGCCCCACACACTGCTGATGCCAAGAGAGCAAGATGTTTGTGAGTCACTAAAGACTGAGAAGTACAAAAGAAGCCAAAATAATGAGTTAATAAATAAAGAAAAAGAAGAAATTAGATGGACTATGAAAATTTCAGAAAGGAGAGAAAGTGTCTGTTTCTCTACTTCGAAAAAGAATATTAAAAAGGAAAAGCCAAAGGGATGAAAAATAATTTAAAAATTTAGACTGATGGAAAGGGTACTATGGACAAGATGTACTTGGGCTTAATGCAAAAAATACAGCATGAGGGGAAAAAAAGAGAAAAAACATAAAGAGGAATAGATGAACAATCTAATAAATTTACTACGTGTAAATTCTTTCCCTTTGTAATGTTACATAACTAAAGCTTCAGAGGCAATTTTACCGTGCACATTAGACAAATTTGGAGCTTTATGTGAGGATATCACTACTCTGGCTCAGCTTTCATCATTTTCACATCAAATTAAAGAACATGAACCTCCAAAAACTGAAGTAGCCCCAAACAACAATGCTAGTTCTATGGCTGTTGGCACATTACAGATTAGATTGATTATTCACAAAATATCTCTTCTTTCCTCACTTTCTCTTAAAAAAACACCTGAAATATTGGTGTGATTTTTGTTTGGAGAGCTTTGCAGCAGGACAGATTTTCCTGTGAGTCAATTGGCCATACTTAATTAACAAAAGTTGCAGCATAAATGTCCTCAGAATGGAATTCTCTCTTCCTTTTCACCACCTCAGAATGTCAAGGCAACCTACCTCCTCAGATTCCCCCCCATCCAAAGGAATCCATGCCAATCTGTAAAAAGCAATATTTGATGAGGTGGGCTTCCAGCTGACCCTGAAACTATCTGTTGATGCTTCATCAATTTCCAAATGCTGGGGAGCTGGAACTCTTTCTGGAAAATATTACACACAAGAAAAATGAGAGTGAATTATATTCTGAGACTTCCATAGATGGTAAGATTAGGCACATACATTTTACTTGCAGTTTGTTAAAAGAGTATACCATGGGAGGTAGACAACAAAAGCACTACAGAATTCTTTGCCCACTTATTTGTTCTTAGGGAAGTAGTTTTGTAGTTCAAGGAGGGGAATAGCTCTTTATTCTAACTGGACAGGCCTCCTTGTCCTCTCTCCACTGAAGGAGCTGTATGCAACCCTGAATCCATCTCCTTTGCTGAGAGCTCTGTGCACCAGGCTCTTTTCTTGTGCCTCAAAGCAAAGTCCCAATCTCTCCCCTTTCCAGACTCTGTGCATTTCCATTTGCACTTTGCATGTGTCACCCTCTTGGTCCATGTATGTGTCTTCTCCCTCCCTCTTCCACCTCATCTTTCTCTTTCTCCCTTCCCTCCCCATTGTTATGTTGGAAAGCATTAATGTGTCATCAGCCATTTGTTTAATGCAGAACTACAGTTACAGAAACTATAACTGTGTTAAACAAACTACAGGAACTTTGAATGCCTTGTATTTTCTCCTTTTGATGTAGTTCCTCTATATGTATATGAGGTTCTACCCCCTAGTGCCTGGATAGCTCACTGGTTAAATGTATGATTCAAAACTCATCACACTTCATCTGGAGATACAAATGCCATCACACTGAATAATGCTTCAGAGAGCTGTGAGATGTTTTCATGATGTCACTCATGTAAAAAGAGGCACTTGGCCCCACAGCAAAGAAGCCAAAAACACCAATGAAAATAACAGAAAGTATTCCATATATGTTAATTCACAGCCAGAGACATTTGCTGTAAGTAATCTTACTTTCCAGTAACGTAAGAGAGTATAAAATTTCTTCTTGGAAAGCCTTCAGAAGTTCAGCAATACTTACTTGTGGTAAAGCTGCCAGTAAGGGGTTCAGATTGTCCCTCATCATACAGGGAGAAAATAGCAACAGTATACTCTGTAAGGGGTGCCAAACTTTTCAGAGTATGGGTTGAAACACGACCAACTTCCACCTAGAGAAAGCATAATTTGCAGTAGATATTGACCATACAATACATTATCAGTGTCCGAAATTCTTCTGGGTAATAATGATACAGAAAGAGAATGTCATGGAATTGGTAGAGAAATTCGGTGAAACTATGAACAAGTATAAACTCAGGTCCATAAAAGCTGACAAAATCAGTTAAAATAGACAAACTACAAAAAAGGAGAAGTCTGCACTTATGGCAAACCGTGGAAAAGGAGAATTCAGCCATGGTAAGCCCAACTCTCCAGCTAACATCAGCACTGCATGTTCAGGAACCCAGAAGGGGAAGGAGCTTTTTGGGCTATTAAATCCAACCCCTTATCATGGACAATCACTGCATAAAACCCTCATGTTGAACATTTGTCAAGAGACAGATGAGAGTTTTGTCTGGTCTCTCTCCAGGCTGCAGTGAAGTGACTTTGCCAGGGACATAAAACTCAAAGCTGTATAAACAGTTTATCAGTCCAGCTGTTCAGTGCCACATCAGCTCAGCACCGTAGGGACAATGCTGCCAGTGCAGAGCAAACAAAAACAAGCCACCTGTTCTTTGAACAGACATAAAGGAAAAGTGAACTGAACATTCACTCACATTACATTACTACCACGAGCCTGAGATGTTCAAACAGCACTGAGATCAGTACAGTCAGGCATATTTTCTATACTAAGAGTAATCAAAAGCAAGAAGTCAAATTATTCCTAATTTAAATTTTAAGGGGCCTAGCAGAAAGAAAAGAAACAAAACATTGCACAGGTATGCTCCCTTCTAAAGTTGGGAACAGTTTCTTCAGGTTCAATACAAATATTCCACCTTATACAGATGAAAGGCCAGATATGTCTCAGAAGAAATGCTTTTCCAGATAACTACCATTAAAGACTTCTTTTTCTTGAGGGCCAAGTTATCCACGACAACTTATTTCCTAATGGATCTGGACTGTTTTAATAATCAAACTCACTTACTGCAATTATTTTTTTTTAAATCCATATATTAAAACATTTCTCTATTAATATTTCTGTATTAATCATTCCATCTCATTTTGCATTCTATCACAGAATTCATGCTGCTAAAAGGTGTTATAAAGCACCCTGAGTAACAAGGCAGAACTAAATATTGCTAATTATTAAATATAAGAGTCTAAGTTAGAACATCTTGCCTTAGCATTTTGTTCATGCCAAATTCTGTTTCTAGGAAGAGAATTCTCAATACATAATAAAAGCAAATTGTTGCAAAAATGTGGCAGTCTTCAGATAATCTTTTTGAATAAGCTTGAGTCCATGATATGTGATACATCAAAAGTCTTATTATCTGAACTGAATCAAGAATAAATATTTCCATCCTATACATTTATTCAAGATCGTGCTCCTAACAAACCACTGTTCCTTTTAGCTGTATCCTTCAGTTTACATGCCCCAGACTGTTCAGAGTACTGTCCCCCACATACACGTACATCCAATATTAAGTAAACTCTTATTTACACCAATTTTCAGAATTCTTTTACAAATCTTTTGTTAGAGCTTGCACAGTAGCTTTTGTTTATAAACATTACCCCTAATAATTACAGAAGTTTGGGGGAGGTTTGAGATTGGTTGAGGGAAGAGTGGTACTAATAATTTACCTCATTGGTTTCTGTTCCGTCTGTTTTAACGTGCATGATGCGATAGCCATTTACATTTTTGGAAGCAGGATCCCACGTTAGCTTAGCACTATTGTGCCCAACATCAGAAAATTTCAAGTTTGCTGGTGGACTTAGAGGCACTAGAAAAGAAAAGAGATAAAACCATGGAAGTGATCCCAGGTTTTAGCTGTGACATCTTTCACGTCTTAAAAATAAATAGTGTATTTTCCATTCAAAAATTTATGTCACCAGTATTTCTATTCAAAGACCTACATCAATGGAGCTGCAAAAATACTTAAAGGCAGGTAAAAGGGCGTAGCTCTTTACTGAAACACGACTTTCAGATTTGCTAAGTGCATCTCAAATGATACTGAAAAAGAAATAAATTATTATATTGTTCATTGCAGGTATCATAGAAAGATATAGCCTACACAACACTTGCAATAAATTTGTGTTTGTATTTGTGTATTCATTTAAGCCAGCTAGATTTTTATCCTATATGCATTTGGTTTTCACATGTATCCCAGCAAAAATACTTCATGAGAGTAGAATTTTGGCAAAAACCTTTCTGAATCCTAAAAGACCCTGACATAAGGATAAGTTTGTCCAAAAAGCATAACTAGCTTAGAAGATCTCCAAATATGCTATTTTTTTACCTCTGCCTAACCTTTCTGTTTGGAAACCTAAGCTGTTTCCCAACAACAACCCCAGTTAAAGTCGTACTTTTATGCTATCTATTCCTTGACTGTCATGAGCTGAAGGAAAATGAGGTCATGCAGGAGACAGTCTCAGATTACATCCACTTCTGTCACACCACAGAAAGCAATTTGTTCTGCCTGTTACTCTCAGCAGTAGGTTCTGTATTAGTCCAACATCTGCTACTTTCCTCTGAATTATAAAACCTTTCTCTATCCATCCTCCTTCACACACACACTCCTCACCAGTCCACGTGGACAGATAAATATCAGCACTTCAGAAGCTGCTCCCCTCACACAATAGCACCTGGGAAAAAGCAAAGATTTTAAAGGCCTCATATATTATGTGAGATCTTTAGCCAGGCCATTTATTGATCCAGACTCTGCAACCAGCTTAGGAACAGTGAAGTCAACTTGGCTCTGAGAAAAGAGAAGACGGGAACACACTGGAACTGCAGTAGATGGGTTTGCCACACATTCTGGCATTCAACATATTCCTCTGAGTCTAGTGAAGGGAGTATCACGTGCTGGCTTTCCTTTCTACTTTCTGTCAGTCGAGGAATGCACTTCATTCCACCATCCAGGTCATACAACAAAATGCATCAGTCTCAGCTCTTTCCTCTTGGAACCAACCTCCTGAAAACATTGCTCTCAACCAGACAGGCAGTGCTGGTGCCAGACTTAACGTGATATTTACAGTGAGTCTTGGATGAATCCCGGCCCAAAATGAAACTACACCCTAGGATGAGCTTGCTGAGCATGTCTCTGTTTGGCATAGGGAAGGTTTTCTACAGTAACCAAGATGATACAGTGCGCAGAATTTTATTTACTAAACACAGATTATCAGATACTACACCTAATACTACAGCAAATTTGGCAGATCACTCTTCAGGCAAATACATGCTCCAGGAAGAAAATACCAGGTAGCCTATTCATTTAAGCCAGAAATAATAACACTTAAAGAAAAGGAAAGAAAAGACAAAAAAGAAAGAAAGAAAAAGAAACTTAAATCAGATTCTGGACAGGCAAGATGTTACTGTTAAACACTGACACGATCAGCAGGATCTTTCTTCCTCCCAGACTGCCCCACTGGACCACCTGATTCATCAAAGCCTGCTAGCAGAGGGCTTATTTGAATAGCTGCATATGACAGAATTAATCTTCTTTCATATTACAGTCCTATAGACCAGAGATGGCTGCATTGTGTCATCCTAAAAATAAATGAAGGTTGCAGAGAAGTTAGGGGTTTTTTTCTATTCTAGTAGCAGCAGTAGTGATGATGGGCTGACTAACACATGTTACAAGCTTCTGTGACTAGACAGTGTCATAAAACCTCAGCTTGTGCCAATGTGTCTGGAATTTGTTTGTGATCTTCCATCCAATGTGTTAGCCAGGTTTAGAGCTCTGCATTCTCCAAGATCATATGGTACGGAGAGAATTGAAGCTGGCACAGTCATAAACTATTTTTTAGGAGAAACAAAAATCTGATACTGGGTAGATATTGACCAAAGGCCAGGGTGGGGGATAAGGGCACTGGGGGCTGTGCAAGACAAGGAGCAAGGCATAAAGAGACAGAGAAAGGGAGGGAGGGATGAAGAGCCAAAGATTTTATTCTCTTTATTAGGAATCTTCTACCTTCATTTCAAGTCAACAAACACGCCTAGGCTGCAGTAGCTCGCTATTGGGACTTGTCTGCCTACAACTGTCCTCCTAGAGAAGACCCAGCAAACACCATTCCTAGAGCTTCTTCCATTCTTGCTTGCTGACCTAACAAGGAATTGCCTGGGGTTTCTTTTTCCTAGCTCGCATGCCTTAACTTCTCTCACTTATTAAATATAAGTCACTTTCACCCTGACCGGGTTACTCATGCCAGGAGCACAAAACAAGAGGATTCACTCACTCCCCTGCTGGGAGCAATAGAGATGTCACTCAATGCAGTCCCAGAAGTGTCCCAGAAGCACAATTGCTTATTTCCAATTCCTTTGTCTTCAAAATGCTGGAGCTATTTAGAGAGCTGACATACAGTCTGTGTACAGTTTGCAGAGGACAGAATTTAGCTGGAAAACTTGCTGCTTATTAAAAACACACCATCCATCATGACTGCACAGGCACTTTCCAAGCCTCCATTTACCAGATGTCAGGCAGCAGGGGTTGGACAGAAATCTTCTCTTTGCTTGTCTTCTGTCTGTACTACTACTGAGCCAGAGGAATGACTTTCTCCATCTGAGCAGGCTCACACACACACCTGGTTCTCTAGCTAGAGGAGCCTAAACAGACCAGTATCAGGTCAGGTCTACATGGTGACCTTCGTTCACCTTCAGCAAGTTCAGAAAACTGTCAGTAATTTCACCAAGATCAATAGGGGCATCCATAGCACCACTACCAACAAGAGAGAAGTTCACAATCCTGCTGCAAAATTCTGCAGAAATCCTCAGCCTCTGTAAATTCTGTATACACAGTGAGAAATTTAAATAAAAAGCTTGCCCAGTTGTTCAAATTAGATAATCAGATGCCTGCTCTAATATGTGCAAAGATCAATCTGAAGTTTTACTAACACTGAAGTGAATATAGATTTGTGCTACCTACATGTAGTTTCTTGTCCGGTGAGGGGATCACTAGCTTCTTCTCCAAACATGGCATAAACTGTGACTGTATATTCTGTATTTGGCAACAGTCCATCCAGTTCGAGATCTGTTGAGGTCTCCCCAATTTTTATCTAAAAACACCATGAATAAAAAAAGACACGTTATTTCTGAATTAGCTCATAATGAAGAATAATACCAGTTAAACACTTGAAATGAGATACATGATCAAATGTTCTGCTGAGCATTTGTGTGACACTGTGCCTGCAGTGCTTTGCCCAAGATTTTGGGATTTTGCACAATAATTAAAAGATTAAAACATTCAAAAAGCCAAAAGCCAACACACATGTAAAAGGACTTTAAAAGTGATTAATCATATTAGCAATGACAAAATATGCCTCTCCAGAATGAGCAGCCTTTTCCCATCTACATTTTGTTATTCCCATTCCCTTCTACACTTCGGTTCATTTTCAGTCACAGATCTGAAAATCACATGAACTCACTGGAGGAGTTGATTTCTATGCACACTGAGGCTCAGATTTGTTGCTACTTGTATCATTTTCCTCCTCCACCTATTCATGGAGAGCCACATTAACACGGACTGTATTTATTTCTTTGGGGTAAAGCTCAGTCCTCCTGAAGCAGCCAGTTCTCAGGGAGGCCCCATTTTTAACAGAATTATGTGCTCACAGCCACTGCTTTAGCAGTGAGCACAAGTCTGTGCTGGCTTTCAGCAGCTTCATGCCCTCTTCACAAGTTCACAAGTCCCTGCACGCTTCTTAGTGTTCTTGCTTGAACACAGATGTTGTGCATAACCTTAACTACACATACAGAAACTTGAGCATAAAAACTTTTAAGTCCTAGGCCAGAAGTTCCATTATTTTAGTATGCTAGTGACAGAAGAACCGACTTTACCTTGTCCCACCTTCTTTTCCTTTCAAAGAACGTCTTCTAAAATCACTTTTG
This sequence comes from Daphoenositta chrysoptera, assembly GCA_013397915.1. NCBI lineage: Eukaryota > Metazoa > Chordata > Aves > Passeriformes > Daphoenositta > Daphoenositta chrysoptera. The sequence continues at coordinate 1,271,878 of VZRO01003201.1, read as the reverse complement.
ATGAAAGACATTATTTTTAAATCTAAAAATAAAGGTGGAACAGAACTAAAAGAAAACCGATGAAGGTCTTCTTTTAGAACTACAGATTTAACTTACATTTAAAGGCCCTGATGAGAACTGAGGCTAAACTTCATATTCTTCTGACAGCACACTTAGGAGATATCTAAGTGTTACTTTTTCTTTGAGTGTTAGTTCTATATGATGATAGAGTATCACTTTATATAAAATTTCCAAAGAGTCACTTAAATTCAGTTATATTTGTTGCATTTTTATGACAGTGACATAAAAATAACCAACTGTCACTTGCACTTTATTCATAGCTTGTGACACATACAGTACCTGATCAAAGTCACGGAAAAAATCCCAAGTATTTGCTGATCACATTGGATGTTAAAGGACATGTACTAGTTTATTCTTTAAAAGACTGATTGTTCTACTAGCTGCTATTCAAATGGAAGCACAGTACATCACCTCCTTCTCATCTGCTGCCAATCCTTCAGTGAGGGGAGCATACAGGATCATGTAACCCGTGGCCCCCACGACTCCGTTCCACCTGACCCTCATGCTGCTCTGGGAAACATCGTAGAGCTGCAGATCCGACGCCATGGGCAAGGCAACTACAGCAGAACAGGAGACAGAACCTTCAGTTGTCTCACTTGAACAACCAGCTGTCCTTCAAACAGTTTGTTTTACCCCAGGAAACACAAAGGAATATAGCTTTCTCCAGGCAGGGAAGTGCTGTCTGTATCCTACAAATAAGATCTAATTGGTGCTTAAAAATCTCAGAGAAACAAGGAAATGCAAACCCAAACCAATTCTAATGCCAGGGTAGATTGATGCCTCTCAAAGCATTTCAGCACAGTTGCTATTAGGAACCAGTAGCAATTTTAAGGGATGGCTCTTTCTGGGAGTGGTTCCCAAGCCAGAGTGTGGACGTGTCAGCCACGAGGTACAACACCCTGGAAAAACCCTGGATGAGCACACTGCACACATCAAAATATTTTGGCTGGAAACTATAGCCTGTTTAAGGCCTGGACTGTCCAAACTGCCACCAAGGCCTGTAGCAGTGGGATTATGCAAATATGGGAAAGGTCACCCATTGCAAATCATGGCAAATGCAAACCTGGCGACTGAGAGCAGGATGAGTGAAATTTAAACAATATAAGGAGGTTTACTCGTGAATTTAAGGCACTGATATCAGAACATAGCACCAATCTGAGTTTCCAAATGTTCCTTTGCATTTCTGTAACTCTTTAGAGTAGTATTTTGCACTTCCCTGATTGTCCTCACTTTATTCCTCTCACAGAATAACATCCCATGGCCTCTCCACTGCTGGTAAATCAGTGATGAATCCCACCAAAATATTCAGGCATGAACAGGGAGAGATATTCAGGCATGAATATGGAGAGATATGAAGGAACTTTGACTTCTCCTTTGGAATTTATACACAGAGGATAGTCCCAAAAATGACTGAAATGGGCTGAAAAAGCAGAAGGCAATTGCTAGCTGATACAAAACCTTTCCTATTTGAAATTCTGAAGAATCTGACCTGTACACAAATATGCAGGAACAAATTCTAATTTCAATCACAGAGCTTCTCTGATCTCCTTGTCCAGGCAAAAGCTGCACCCTGTCAAGTTGGTATCTCCAAGTATATCTCACATTATGTTCAACAAGTTCTAACAGAGCTCTAACAGAACCCTCCCAGCTTCATCCTTTCTTGTTCATTGAGGCTGTTCACTCAGTCTGTCACTCCTGTCTGCAAACGGTGGAAAAACTTCAACCCAGACTTTTCTTTAGATTTCCACTTCCAGGTTACCCCATCTACCCTTCCAAACCTTTTACAACCTACCTCCATCCTATTTAAACCCTTGTTCTTGTATTGATTTATATTTCCATGAATTCTCACTATTTCTCTAATTATAAGGAAAAACTAGCCACGAACATTTTTAAATGTACATCAGTCTTCTTGCTCAAAGCTCCACTCATACCTCTGATATCTAGAGAAAGAAACTATATATTGAGATATCCTGAAGCCACTTTATACCACATTGTCTCATTCCTATTCGAACTGCCCCAAGGTCACAGCAAGAGTATCTTCTCCTTATTTTGATTCTAAAAAATCTATGAGAAAAGTATCCTCCAACTCTAACTTATGTCTTGCATTTTAACTCTCAACAGGAACCTGTAGATACCCTGGAAGTATATATAAAAATGGACAAAGAGGTGACTGGAAATTAAATGTGGTGCTTTATACTGGAATTTTCAGCACAAGAGCTCAGAATGTCAAACATAAATATCTAGTAGATAATACTGATTTGCATTTTGGTCAGTTACCAGACTATCCAAATATTCGGGTAACATATGGATAAATTAAACTGACTAAAAATAGCTGGAATAAATTAGGTAAAAATATATTTTTAGCAAATTAAAATGTGAATAAATTTCATATTTATTTCAAGTTAGAAGTGACTATTAAATTACAAAACTTTCTACTTATCTGTACATTATGCAGATATCTGTTTAGATTTCACATATCTGTAAACTGTTTTTAATGTTCTATATAAACAAATGCAATTGGTGACTATTTTAATCTGTCAGTATCTCGCACACAGACAGGAATGTAAACTACAATTTTCCATAATTCTCCATTAGAATAGTAAAAAACCACTTTAAAATTGCAGGTATTTTTAGCATGTGGAGTGATTAACACTTGCACATGTCAGACTATTACTTCCAACACACTATCAAAGACAGCTGTATAAAATGCTTGATGCTGCATGACCTTGGGGTGTGATCTGATCAGATCTTTGAAAGCCAGCAGGGCTGGGCTCTGTCAGAACTTGACTGGGTGACTTCAAAGGAATACCAGGTGCAATACAAAACAATCCTGTTGGCTCAGTATGTGACTGTTCTCTCAGCCTCGATAAATTAAACAGGTTCTAACACTGTCTCATGGGGTATAACACAGCTGGAGATGACATTTTGGGAGACTGAGACTAAAAGAAAGTCTAAAATAATTTTATATGATTCTATTTTGTTTTCAGATTGAGAAGATTAGCACTGACACAGAACCAAAGAACCACTGATGATGAAAGGCACCTCTAGAGATCATCTTGTCTAATTAACTTCCCTGTTCAGTCAGGGTCAGCTAAAGCAGGTTGCTCAGAACCTCGTCCAGTTTGGCTTGAAATATCTCCAGAGATGCAGAATTCACAACCTCTCTGGACAACTTATTCCAGTGTTTGACCACCATTACAATAAAATCATGTCTTCTTCTGTCCAAATTTAATTTCACGGGGTTTTAATTTGTGCCCATTGGCTCCTGTCTTGTTAATAAGCACCATTGAGAAAAGTCTGGCTCACTCTTCTTCATTTCCTCACATGAGGGATTTTGACACATTGACAAGATGTGAGAGAAGATAGAAGATGTGAGAGAGAAGAGAGCCTTCTCTTCTTCAGGCTGAAAAGTCCAGCTGTCTCAGACTCTTACAAAAGATGTGCCAAGCCCTTAATCATCTTTATTGCCTTTCACTGAAGTCACTACAGTAAGTCCACATCTCTCTTGTGCTGGGGGAACCAAGTACAAGACCAGGCATCCAGGTGTGGCCTCATCAGTGCTGAGCACAGGGCAAGAATCGGCTCCCTAAACCTGCTGGCAACAATTTTCTAATGCAATCCAGGAGGTTCTTGGCCTTCTTTGTGACAAGGGTGCTCTGCTGGTTCACAGGCAGTTTGTTGTTTACCATGACCCCCAGCCCTTCTCTGCAGAGCTGCCTTCCAGCTGGTCACCCCTCAGGCTGTACTGACACACGGGGTTGTTGCTCACCAGGGCAGGACTTGGCACTTCCCTTCATTGAAATGCATAAAGTTAAATTTGTTTTTCCCCTCATGTCGCTTGCCAGATTCAGCTCCAGGTTGGCCTTGGCTTTCCTATATTTACCCCTGCAAGGCCAGACAGCAGCTTCAACTTCTCCTGGGTCATTTGCCTCTTCTTCTACATCTCTTATATACTTCCTTTTTATGTCTGAGTTCTGTTACAAGTTTCTTGATTATCCATGCAAGCCTCCAGTCAGCTGGTTACCACCTTGTCAGTAGGGACCTTTCCTGAGCTTGTAGGATGTGATCTCCTCCTCTGCCATCAGTTCTTCCTTGTTTCTAAGTATGAGCTACAGCAGAGCACCTTCTCTTGCTTGCTCCCTGATCACTTGGGTCAGGACGTTGTCAAAGCACTGTAGAAACCTTATAGATTGCTTGAGCCCTGCTGTGCTGCTCTTTCAGCAGATACCAGCTATTGAATATCACATATGGACTTCCTGTCTCCTAATCTGAACTATAAAGCTACTCTTTATTTCCATTCCTAATATCTGTCATATTAAGTAAAAAAATAACTGCACTTGGTATGCAAATACATAAAACTGTAACTGCATTAAGTCTTACAATATCACAAGGCACAATTTTACTGACAGAAAATAATTAAATCATTGAGAAAGAAACTTACAAAAGTGACCTTGAAACCTTTGGCACTGGTGGGACTCATATGCAGGTATTTCTGATCCTACCCAATCCTCCATTCATGACATCATTTTCAGCTAAGAACCTAGTTTATAAAGCTTGGCTCCACATCCAAAACATAGGAATGTTCTAATTTAGGGTTCAATACAACTGACTTCAAAGTTCAGCCCAGAGATAAAACCTTTCTCAGTGTTTAAATATCCACAAAGCATTTGGACTTAGGAGCTTAGCCCAGAACTAATTCAAACAAAATTTAATTTAAGACAAACGCACTAAAAGAAGGTAAATTGAAAAAGACTCCCTTCTGTGTTTATTTTTCACAAAGACCAATGCTTACACACCCTGACTGAATGCAGACAGTCAAATCTGCAACAAACATGCTAAGGATGCTCACGTGTGGTTTCTGTTCCACGCAGGCCCTCGCTCGCAGCATTGGAGTAGATAGCAAACACAGCTATCTGGTACTCTGTTAAAGACATCAGGTTTTTCAGAACTGCTGTGGACACACTTCCATCTACCACAACCTGTTTAAAAGAAAATTTAACTAAATATGCATAAAGCAAACAAACTATATAACCATCAAATCAATCCATCCCTCTTTCAGGCTATTTTTACACTGTGTTTAAATTCAGTTCATGCTGCATTTATATATGGTAAAGTGCCTGAAAGAAACAGCAACAATATAAATAGTCAAAATGTTTATCTGATATAAATAGCCATTTAAAACAAAGGAAGATCTTAGCTGAATAAAGTGTATGGGACACAGCTTAAGGATCGCACTTCTTGATATAATATTATCATAAATATTCCTTTAGTACTAAATATATACACACACAGAGTATTTCCAAATTACATCAATACATACCCGTCCTAAACAAGTTCCTAGCACAAAAGGAAACAAAATATAATCTTAGTTAAACCCTTTTGCTCTTCTACCTTTCCATTCAATTTGATAAGTTGTCAGCTGAAGCCCAAAGCTTTTTCCATTGCATTTTTTCCCATCTCCAAAATGCTGAAGTCTAACCAGATAAAAAACTCTTTCCAAATTTTCAATCACCAACTGTAGATGTCCCAAAATATACACCCATATACACCATTTATGAATGATTTTTTCTTAGAATTGAAATGTGGCTTATCATCAACTCCTACGTCTTCTGTTCTTGCAACCAGAATGGTGCAGGGGGTGTCTGTAGAATTGTTTCAAGTAATCATACGTGTAAGAAAAAATGCAGGCAATTCACTCTATCCCCTGAAAGTGCTTATTATTACAGCACATTTACTTTAAATTGTATGACAGACACATAGCCTAGCTACTACCTAACCTTTGTCCCCATCCAGTGTGACCAGCCTCCTTTCTGGAGCCCACACAGGGAATTTTAGGGTGGGTTTAAAACAAGACCATGGGTTTCCTGTCTGGTTAGTTGCCCCTGTTGCATTACAGATTTCTGGGCAGCTTTCCCTCCTATTACCTCTTCTGGCTGTCCTCCTCGAGTGGGGTAGTACACAACCCTGTATTTTTCCACTTTGCCAGGTGCATGGGTCCAGCTGACCCGGAAGCCTCTGGCTGTTACATCTGATGTGACCAAATCCGAAGGAGTCCCAAGAGAAGCAATTGTTCCTGGGTTGGAGAAAACACAATTTTTTATTCCCTTCTGCATACTAGTTACTTGGCTTGTTATATTCGCTGAAGCTATAAATATTGTTCATCATTAGAAAATCAAATAATTGGCACACTTATTTAGGTTATTTTCAATGGAAACAAAGAAGTAATAATGAGTACTGCACATGGAGTTTCACTGGGACTAAACCTCCCTGGTCTTTCATAAACCTTTATCCGAAAAAGACAAAAATACAACACTAAGCCTTCCTGACCTTCCTCCCATCACTATTTCCAGACCTTTCTGTTGTGGTTTTTTTTCAGGTTGCTTTCCTCCCAGTCATGAAAAACATACAAGTACATATACAGCTGTGATCTCCTGTGCTCCTCAGCAGGTTGGAAACTGAGACTGCCTGTCAGCCTGCTGAAGAGACACAGTGAACGGTCATCTCCTCTGGCAATCATTTTTTTCCACAAAGAGATCTCATCTATGCATGTTTTTTCCATTCTCTCCCACTCAAGAGAGCCTTTCCTACTGATACATATTGTATATATCTATATATTATATTGGATGTATATATTATATATATATACACTTATATATATATATATATAAAAATCTTCGATATATCCAGATATATCATGAGAGAGAGAGAGAGAGAATCACTCAGCATTTCCATGATAATAAAGAATCACAAACCCAACAAATGATAACAAAATCCACTGAAACCTTTCAGAAAGAAAGGACTCGCAGGTAGGACTAAATCTGGCAAATTGCAACATTTTTTCATAGCCATTTCNTGAAAGTGCTTATTATTACAGCACATTTACTTTAAATTGTATGACAGACACATAGCCTAGCTACTACCTAACCTTTGTCCCCATCCAGTGTGACCAGCCTCCTTTCTGGAGCCCACACAGGGAATTTTAGGGTGGATTTAAGACCATGGGTTTCCTGTCTGGTTAGTTGCCCCTGTCACATTAAAGATTTCTGGGCAGCTTTTCCTCCTATTACCTCTTCTGGCTGTCCTCCTCGAGTGGGGTAGTACACAACCCTGTATTTTTCCACTTTGCCAGGTGCATGGGTCCAGCTGACCCGGAAGCCTCTGGCTGTTACATCTGATGTGACCAAATCCGAAGGAGTCCCAAGAGAAGCAATTGTTCCTGGGTTGGAGAAAACACAAATTTTTATTCCCTTCTGCATACTAGTTACTTGGCTTGTTATATTCGCTGAAGCTATAAATATTGTTCCTCATTAGAAAATCAAATAATTGGCACACTTATTTAGGTTATTTTCAATGGAAACAAAGAAGTAATAATGAGTACTGCACATGGAGTTTCACTGGGACTAAACCTCCCTGGTCTTTCATAAACCTTTATCCGAAAAAGACAAAAATACAACACTAAGCCTTCCTGACCTTCCTCCCATCACTATTTCCAGACCTTTCTGTTGTGGTTTTTTTTCAGGTTGCTTTCCTCCCAGTCATGAAAAACATACAAGTACATATACAGCTGTGATCTCCTGTGCTCCTCAGCAGGTTGGAAACTGAGACTGCCTGTCAGCCTGCTGAAGAGACACAGTGAACGGTCATCTCCTCTGGCAATCATTTTTTTCCACAAAGAGGTCTCATCTATGCATGTTTTTTCCATTCTCTCCCACTCAAGAGAGCCTTTCCTACTGATACATATTGTATATATCTATATATTATATTGGATGTATATATTATATATATATACACTTATATATATATATATATAAAAATCTTCGATATATCCAGATATATCATGAGAGAGAGAGAGAGAGAATCACTCAGCATTTCCATGATAATAAAGAATCACAAACCCAACAAATGATAACAAAATCCACTGAAACCTTTCAGAAAGAAAGGACTCGCAGGTAGGACTAAATCTGGCAAATTGCAACATTTTTTCATAGCCATTTCTTTTGTTCAGAAAAGAAAAAAAAACTGTAGTCAGAGGAGGCTTTTTCATATAAGAACAATTTTCTTCACTGACGTCTTTTCCTGTGAACCAAAATATATTTTTCGTGTGATTAAGAAGAAAGAGAAAAAAAAAATCCATCAAGAGGAAGGGACAAAGCAATCTAAATAGTTGAAACTGTTGAGTACTTATGAGACAATAAAAACATTAAGTTAGGAGATGGAAAGCACAGCATGAACATAACAATTCCACGTGCAGCTGTTAAACAAATTCATCCCCAAAATTCTGTATTACAAAAAGATTTCCTTACTTGCCACTTGGAAATAGTTACAGCAGAATGAATGTACATTTTTAAATGTTTTTTCACCACCAAATACCATAATGTTTACCTTCACTAAAGACAGAGAGCAAAAGATCAGAGATGTCTAAGCAAGAATAAAACATAGCTAGGAAGATAACTTCCCTGACAATGTACTTTCTTGCAAGACAAAGCAGACATAGTGTGAGTCTAGTGCCAGAAGCCAGCCTAGAACTGCAGGTATTTGATTTGTAGCTCTATGTTCATAACAAGTTACATTAAATTTTGTTTCTGTTCACCTTTGATTTCCTTTTCCTGTTCCTCTACTCGTGAGCACACTGTTCTGGTAAGACCTTCAACAATGGTATGCATGAAGTTGAAGTCAGCCACATTGTAGACGTGTGTGCTGTCAGGCTCAGAGGCAATCTCTTTGAGTTCATTTATATCTGCATTCTTTACACCTTTTATTGGAAAGAAAAATAAAGAAAATATTTGCAATGAAAAAGAAAAAGTCTTGTATACATGGGGATTGATAAAAAATTACTAATATCCAATTCTGTTTGTTTTAATGACCAACTACAAATTGCTCTGTTTTTAGGATGTCAATTCAAGATGTTAATTTCTGTCAGCGTAAAGTGGAATTTTTCAGCTGTGCCATGAAAATGTAGCATCCATGCATACTGCTAAATTCCAGTTATAGCAGCAATGTTATGAGCAATGTTTATTAAAGATATAAATTAACGATGATATTTATTGGATACAGGCAGAAAAGAACACTTCCTTAGTACAGACAGCAACTGCAAAATACTCTGGAGTACACTGGGACATGGACATGGAGATGGCAGAATACACACCAATGGCAAACAGCTCAATGCCAGCGTCTCGGAGGTTTTTAGCAGGAGGGATAACATCATCTTGGGACTTCCCATCAGTGATCAGTATCCCAATTTTAGATACTCCAGGTCTTGCACCTGCTTCAGGCTTAAAGCTGTTTTCCAAAATATAAGTTAAGGCAAGACCTACAAAAGAAAACATTTTAAAAGACTTTTAGAGAGGACAATGTCCATTAATTTTGCCAGTATCACAGTGGTTGTTTGTCTACTCAATTTAAAAATTCTGAAGAATAAGTATAAAAGAAGAATTTATTTACTGAAAAGTTATTTTCCAGCAAGCAGCCTAAACTACAGAGAAGCTGAAATTCATTTTTAGCAGCCTTTTGATTAATCAATATATTTTAAACTGGCTATGAAAACCTAAATTGATCTTCCTGAAAATGCATCATCTTTTTTTTCTTATTTTACCAAGTACTACCAAGTTAGAAGAGGCAGTTCCCTCTCCTTCTACCTACATTGCTTATATGAAAGCAAATGCTCTGGATAGCTTAGTTAATCCCCCACCCTACAGATAACCTTACTTTTGTTTGTTTGTTTATTCTTTCTGATTTACAAGCTGAAAAAAAGCTTTATTTAAGCTTAGGGAGAATCTGATTTTAATAAATGCTAATTATTTAAAGGGAAAGAAGAACAACAGCTCCAGGACAAACTTAAACATCACAATGAGATCCTATCTGCAAACTCTTTTAAGTCTCCCACAGAAAACATTTCTAACTCACTTTCTTCTAACATCCACATAAAATAATCATGATAATTTACTACTTCCTACCACCCAGTAATCTCATTCCTAGAATCACACTACAGTGTTCTGTCCTTTGTCCCACTGCAATCACTACTTCTACCAAAATAAAGGCTATTACTCATTGTTTCTCCCATTCCTTACCTGCCAGAAAAAAAA
>VZRO01003201.1:1226472-1261718 GCA_013397915.1 Daphoenositta chrysoptera | reverse complement strand
AAAAAAAAAAAAAGGCAGCAATTTACTTAAAGCCATGTCTGGGTCTTTGGATAGATCATTCCAACATTACTAACTGCTGCTTTGTAGACACTGGAATTGTATTCAGAGACTGTATTTTTCCCAGGTTGTCAGGCATCCCCCCTTTATCCATCACTAAGTGTCTCTGGGGCTTCAGAGCTTTCACTACAAAGAGGTCAATGGAAATGTAAAAGCCTCGGGTGGTCATTTGTAAAGTTAGTATTACCAGTTGTCAAATATTGGAACAACATTCTTTCCTTCTCCAGAATAAAGCTCTGTGCATGAACATTATAAATGGATTGTGCATTTTCTTCCTAGCAGATAAAAGATTTTACTTCCAGCACAGAGAGTTATGTACACTTTGTTTTATGAGACCCTGTCCTGATTCCCAGTGAAATCAATGGACAAGCAGTTCAGAAAAGGCTTAACTGACACTGGACAAAGCCATTGGCAAGCTGCAAAACACATTTCCTTTTCACCTTTCATAATAAGCACTAACACTTCTTAGTCTGTGCAGCAGAATATGTTTTTCAATGAAAGGCAAAAGCCAAAACATGCCCAGTACCTGTTAATGTATTCCCTCCCTTATAGGGCAGGTTACGGACTGCATCCAGAACAGCCTCCTTTGTGCCATAGGCATTCAAGTGCCATTCAATTCGGGGATCTCCACTGTACTGGGCAAGGCCTAAAGAACCAGAAGTTAAGGTTAACCATCAGATAATAAAGTGGCTTTTTTTCAAGTATATACACTTTATGTACTTGGTTACCAGTATCTTACCATAATTAGCTCACTGCAAGTAGCTTTGCTACCACACTAGAAAAACTGCATTGGTTGACAACTAAACAATAGTACGAAGTTGTTCTGGGTGACAACTCCTCAATTAACTTTCAAAGCCTTTTGCTCAAGTGCTAATTAAATGAAAAGCAAAGAAATCCACAAGTTTTTCAGAGTTATTAACATTTCAAGAATTTCTTTTTTAAAGAACAGCCCTTTTATTTTTCCACTGACATTGCATTAGCATTTACCTAAGTTGAGGATGACAGTAAACTGTAAGGAATTAATACCACAAACATCTCAGCAGCATTACTTTGATGATAGAAGTGCTAGTTCCAGATGAGGATGAATCTTGCACAAAAATAGTAGCACTAAGTTGTTAACTACCCTGAAATGATAATATCTTTACTTTGCTACAGAAATGTTAGGAAAAATGTGTGGCACCTTACCTACTCTTGTTTTCTCAGATCCCACATTGAAAGCAGAAACCAGGTTTTCCAGGAACAGTCGAACAAGCCTGAAATTGAATCTGCCAATACTCCAAGAACCATCTACTAGTATCACAATATCTGCAATTGCTGGAGTTTTACAGGTAAACAGGCTGCCTGTAAATCATTAAAATTAAACCAATATTATTAATTCAACAATAAAATTGTAACTCAATAAATATATGCCTTCCTCCTCCCACCAAGCTTGATAATTAAAGCTTTCTTCCATGGTCAAAGTGAGAAATAAGCAAAATGTCTAAACATGCTTGTTCTAACATCAGTTATAGGATAGTCTGGCCATTATCTACTTCAGTTCTTTCATTAAGGTATTCAAAATTACTTTGGGAGACCTATGAAAAGAAATTCTCCTACTAAAAATACTTGAGAAAGAAAAAAATTAGCTGCCATATAGCACAACCAAACCAACAGTTCATTTTCATTCCCAATGTACTTGTACAATTTCAGTCCCAGTACACAGTTAATGACACTCAGCCTTAGGCACAGACAATGCAGAGAGAGCTACCTAGAGATGCAGACACATAAAACAGTTATCAAGGCCCCTTTTACAGTCAACAGAGAAAACCAGGTGTTTCCACACATCTCAAAAGCCCTACAGAAAACCACTAGGTACCACTGTAGACTTGTAAAGCTAGAAGTGAATCTCACCCCTGGCAGTCAAGCAAATCTGAAGGTCAATTGAATATGCTGTATTAAACCTAAGTAGGTTTAATACAATACAGCAGAGGTAAAACNTTGAATATGCTGTATTAAACCTAATACAGCAGAGGTAAAATGCAAAGAACTCAGATTCAAATTCACAGTCTTTATGAGAACGAGCATGAGAGTGAAGCTTTAGTCTTACAGATAAATGGACAACACAAAAATAGAAGATTATTGAAAAAACAAAACAAAAGAAAAAAACAAACAACAGAAAAGATCTGATGAGAATTAGCAGAAGTATATATTAATGATCTCTAAGGTTTAACTAACCAATGGGGAAATCAGAGGAAAGGGAAGTAGAGATTAGACACAAATTGTACAATAAGCCAACTGAGAAGCCTAAACAGAAGTGTCACATTCAGTTTGAGAAAACGCCAGGAAAGGAAAGTAGGGAAATGCAAAAGGTTTTCAGAACCTCAAACAGAACTGCCATATTCCACAAAAGTGGATTTGTGACTGTAAAATTAAGGTTGCTGAAACAGTGGACTCATATTGTAGGGAGGGAACCAAAGAATGATGTTACACAGGTATAAGAAATGAGAGCTATGTTTGAAGTACAAAAATAGCAAACTCCCCACCAGACTGGGTATAGAATAAGGAGAGAAATAGGAAAGACAAAGCAAAGCAGGTATAGTAGAAAAGGTATGATGAATCACAAACCATTCAGGGATGAAAATCATGTCCCTGAATACAGTAAAAAACAAACACAGATTAGTGAATTAAGCCACAGCCCATCTTTTATCATCATTTTCATCAGGATCCACTGTATAAGTTAGTTCACTAAGAACACCAACACCTAACGTGGTACTAACAGGAATCACCAAGTACACTGCCAGAAATAAACTGATTTGAGCAGAGATACTCAGCAAATAAAATAAGCAATTCAGTGAGAAATTATCTAAAAGGTGCTTGCAATAGCTCCCAAGAAACTCTCCTGATACACAGAGGAAATAAAACACATGGTTAGCAACTTAAAACTTTCACAAAATATTATTAAGGACAAACTTTTCATTAAATACAAGATTATAATCTCACAGGCAAAAACAATCTGATGTGCAGGAGTTCAATTGGTAATAATTAAGGGTTAGATTCATACTGTAGTGTAAATCCACTGAGCATTAAACCCAATCCATAAAGTTACAGTTCATGTCTTAAACGTGTACTACAAATGTTTTTAGAAGAACAGGGAACATTTCCTACGTGCAGCTAGCAGTGCAGAATAAGTTCTAAACACATGACAAAAATTCCACTTACAAAGATGCCAAAGCAAATATTTTATTTTAGCTTTTACAGTACAAGACAACACTATTTAAATTGGCAACACATTTTAATGTATTGACACCAGGGAACATTTAGTAAGCATCAGAAAAATGATCTTAAATTGGAAGATAAATCCAAAAGAGGTCCAAATCTTTATGTCACTGAAGTCAACAGAAAAACTTCCCTTGATTTCAGTGGGACTGGAATCTGTTTTGTGATTTAATAGGAATCTCCTAGTCATGGCAAAATTAATGTTTTAAATATCTTTGCCAAACAAACTTCCTGTTCATCTGTCTGCATTACTTGCAGTATCTGTCTTCCATTAACACGGAGTTCAATCGTGCCATTCTCACACTGGCCATGATTAGCACTGCAAGCTTCAAAAGAACTACTGGCAAAGTAAAATGCTACTCAACACCAGTAAGAATGAAAGCACAGGACCCCTGATTCAAATCCAAGCAGCTGTACAATAGCACAGATGGACCTTTTCAGTGTTATCCCAGCAGTTTAATCATATAGCCCAATGAGGATAACAGGATTTGTGTGGCTGTATTTTCCTTCCCTACTTCTAAAATCTTGTACTGAGTATGAAACCAGAGTTATTACCCGGGGTAATATTTCATATCATATCACATCAACAAGTTTTGCCTATAAGGCTTCTTTATTCCTGTACTGATGGCTTTGTAGTGAAAGCTTTTATCACTTTTAGTAAATCCATTTAGTGAAGCAAAATCCAAAGAATAAAGAAAACAATAACGACATTCCTTTCAATGTTTTATTTCCACATCATCAGATCAATGCAAATAGTATCATTCAATTATTTTTTGTTAAAGGAACATGTGTGGTTTGATCCAAGATTGTACTGCAAGGTCACTGTGTGAAAATTTGTTTCGTTCTTCGTTGGTAGAAGATACTTGTTGAATCTTTTCTGCATAAAACATTTAGGTTTTGTTACTTCTGTACACCCACTATTTTGCTTATGTTTTCTCCTTGTTGTACTTAATAGAATTGTAGAAAGTTCCCTAAAAGGGAATAAACAACAGTGAGATATTAAACAGAATAACACGGTGATAGAAATCTTTAAAACCTGAGAGGAACACAAACACCATTACATCCTAGTTAATAAAGTTAGTCTAAAAAACACAGTGTGTAGCAAATGATTTCTGCACCCCACTGTGCTTAGCCAGTTTTTATTACCAGTTCTTGCAAATGCCTTTTTCAATAATCTTTCCATACAACCATACATGGTCATGAATTTCTGTAGGGTTTGAGGGTAATTTTGAACATTTCAACTATCTACACAACTTTAATAGGCAATTTTCCCAACACCCTTTCTTAAAGGAGGATGACAGCATATCATTCCATATAATAAATCTTCCAACACTCAGTGTTCTGGTCTACTACAAAGTTCAGTAGTGTGATTAGGTTCAATAATGTGCTTATTTCCCTTTTAATTGGTCGTCAAGAAAAGAGTAGTGAGAGAGAAGGTGCCACTTCCCTCTGAATTATACAAATACTCACCAGTTTCAGAAGTAGGACAGCAGGGAAGAGAACAGTTACCAAATTTTGTATCATGTTTCCTAGTTTTATATAGAAAGCATTATTCTGCTTCAAGTGCTGCATTCCACAACAAACAGCAACAGAGCCTGTGATCTTTAGGTAAGCAGAAATAACAGAATTGCACATATTGTAAAGTCAGAATAACAGCCTATATATTTTACACCAGCAACTATCTTCAGTTCACCCACTTAAAATTGGTGGAGAATTTTTATGGGGAGAAAGTAAAATATTAATGCACTTTCTGTAACAAATTTACAATCTTCCTAGCATGACTTGGCAGAAGGAACTTGCCACTCTGCCAGAAAGCTAACTGAGGAGGAAGGGACTTGGTCTGCTCATTTCTGCTTTTCACAGAAGGAGGCATAGGCTCAAAATTTCACCTTCGAAGGCACCAGCATAGACCTAAAGGTTACCAGCAATGGTTTAGGGCAAGGTATTTGTAGGAAACCTGCATTTGTACAGCCAAAAATCAAATCACCATCAAGAATTTTGGTTGTTTTTTTCCAGGGGAATTTTTCAAAGAAAAGACAGCATTGAAAGAGCTTTGCATCCAGCAAATGAAGTTTCCTGCTTTTGATTCCTCAAGCCCCCAGACACTGAAAGTGATTTGCTGGTACTTCCAATATGCAAGTGCTACAGCACACTCAAGACCATGTCAAAATTGGCTGAGAGTGAAGTCAATGATGGCAATGCTGAAAGAAAGATCCAGACAGAGTTTTCTGGGATAGAGGGAGTGTTACTGGAGCCTGGAAAATATGACTCTTGAGTCATCCCACTGAGGGGAAAGGAGTGCAGAGAGAGACCTGAGAGAAGCTCTGTGTGGGGGCTGCACAGAACACAGCAGGCTTGACAAGCTCCTGGAAACACTGACCACCTCTCCATGGCTCCATTCCTTACCTGAGGCTATTCTTCCATACACACGTTGTGAGCAAGTGAGCAGTGTTAAAAACAAAATTCAACCAAAAAAACCTGAAAGCCTTACTGACACAGAAATACAAAACCATGATTTTTAATCTAGAGTAGGGTTCCTTGACTCTTGGAGTTAATACTCCTACTCTTTGAAAGTTCCTTGAAAGGCAAAGGGAGAAGCAGCAAATACAGGCACTGCCACACGGGAGGACTCAATGCTTTAGACAAACCAGTCCAATTTACATGCAGTTATGATATGTTTTGCAGAAACACATTTGATATTTTGCCTCCCCTTGGTATGGAACTGTGTTCTCATTTTCAAGAGCCAAAACACACACTTCTTCTGCTAGAAGTTAAGACTATAATTCTTTCTGAGTTTGCAATATGTCGTTTCCTTTCTTACTCCCTGTCACAGTGGAAAGTCAAATAATATATGTGGATGGAGAGGAAGAAAGTTCACGTAGAGGTCAGTAATAATACTGCATGAATACAAGACTCGTTCACGGAATAACAAAGGACAAAAGGCAAGAAGCTTGATGACAGCAGTGAGTGAAAAATACCTTGTGAATAAAGCATGAATGACAGAGAACAGCCAGCCCTCCACAGCGATTGACAGCACCACACTGAGCAGAAGCACCACTGAGGACAAGGGCAATGTAAATCTATATCAGCAAAACGTCACATCTCTTTTTTAAAAAGGGTTAAAAAAATAAAGGAATGTGAGGCAGTGTCCAGCTCCAAAATTCAGCACCTCACCAGTCCATGCTTCTGACATTGATATTATTGCTCTGTGCTGGTGATATCATCCTTGCACTTGGACCTCAGTTTAACACATCCCATATGTCAGGGCTATGGACTGGACAAATGCATACAACATAACTGCTGTTCTTTAAACTAGATCCAACCACAGCGTGAATTTGAAGGACTCAAATGTTGGAACATCATTAGGTTTAAAGAGCAGCTCAACAAGGTTAAAAGTTTGTCCCTAGGCCCTTGGAAAAAAAAAAAGCAAAACAGCCAGCCCTTTTCCATGTGCCTTATTCCTCTCCAGGAAACTAATATAGCCCAAGTGGCAAACCTACAAATTTCTTATTTGGTGGAGTTGGAATATTAAGGTTTGCTGAATGTGTTGTGTCTAATCACATCACATTTGACTGTGAATGCTGTAGTTCAAAAATGTTGCTGCTTCCAAAAAGTACACAGCAGTTACGAAATACTATTTATAGCATACCTTCTGAATTTAAGGCCACAAAACCAACCAAAGCACTAGTTGATAACACATTAATTGCCTGTATATACTGGTGATAATTTTCAAGTGTGAGAGAAGGAAGCATAGAGCCATTTTCTAAGCACTTTTCCATACACACTCAATGACAGTTGTATTTCTGCAGTAAGTAGCTACTAGTTCAGAAAAACTTCTAGAACTTTCTTTCTAAATCTGAACTTCTTAATTTGAGAGACAAAAAAAGAGTAACTATGAAAGAAAGTGCTGATGTCTCCTCACAGTGCATTGTTGATTGATAGCACTGAAGAACCCAATTTCTGCATCAGCTTACCAAACTGCAATACTAAACACTCCTGGTCTGTGTACTAGATAGAAAAATATGTTTTAAAATCCCCCTGAACTTAAACGGAGAGCTTAAAACATTTGTTTTAATTTCTCTTCCAACAGGCAACACGTCACCACGGAACACAGCATGCTGCTGAAGTCCTTCCTGAACCTGAAGCTCAGCATGGCAATATACTGTGTCCATTTAGCCACGATTTACACTGAAGATGATCTGCAATCCTCCTGTAAAGTACATGAAACCTAAGAAACTCTTCTGCAGATTACAGTGATGATTCTCTGCTTCTCTTTCCTCTCAGTTCTGCATCTGCATGAATGTTTTAAATTAAACAGCTGTCTCAAGGTCTAAATTACTTTTCAAGACAGAAAACTATATTTTTTATTGATATGGTCATACTTATCCACCATTCCTATGTAACAAATATGCCAGGATTTAAAAGATTTATTTCTCCCATTTCTTTAGTAAGGTATGAAATCCCTGACACAGTTTTCTTTGGCTATCTAGAAGACAGTTAATCAGGGCACTTCAGACAAAAGTGGTACTCAGAAATCCTCAACATTAATTAAGGTGTATGTCTAAATCCCTCTAAACCATGATAAAGAACTCGTCTGTGCCTGAGCTTGTAACACAACAGGTAAAGTAACAGAAAGGAGCCTGCTGAGAGAACAGGCTGCATAGCTATGGAAGTAGTGAACACAGAACTAATTAGAAACTGGTTGAAGCAAACTGCTACAGCACTGTTAAATTACAGTTCAGCATTACGGATTTAGGTAGATATTATGTTCTGGAGAGTGTGTCTAGAAACAAAAAGGACGGTGCAATACAATTACAGTGCAGAAGACTTCCAAATTCAAGGCCCTATATTACCTTCAAGCAGTTCTTGAAATATTTTCATCATGTAACCAGTGTATATGCTTGTATAAATACAAATATGCAGTGATCTTTAGAAGCATCAGTAATTTAGGATGTCACATGTCAATCCACCAAAACTCAGGATGAAATTTGTGCCCTCTTGAACGTAGCAATTCTTCCTATCTCTAATTAGCAGAGATGTCTGAGTGAACATCTTACTCTGAGAAATCTCAACTTCCAGAACCACAGAGTACTGGAGGTGGGAAGGGACCTCTTGGGTTTAGTCAAACCACCCTAATCAGAGCATGGGCAACAACAGCAGATAGCTCAGGACCATGTCCAGTCAGGTTAAAGAGTCTCCAAGATAGAGACTCCACAACCTTGGTCTTTTAAAACACAAACTCCAGTGGTTTACCATCCTCATAGCAAAATAAGTGCTTTCTTTGATTAAATATAATTTAGTTACTTTAGTTTGTGTCCACTGCCTCTTGTCCTTTGACTGGACACCACTGAGAAGAATCTCTGCCTTCTTTACTCATTCCAGTGTGTATTTTATACATTGGAAAGAGATATCTCAAACCTGCTGTCCTCCAAGCCAAACACTCCAACTGTCTCAGCCCCTCCTCTTATGAAAGGTGCTCCAAGCCTTCAATCATCTTCATGGCCGTTCAATGGACTCATTTTGGTAAGTCCATGTCTTTATTCTACTGGGGAGCCAGCCGAGCACCAGACACAGAATTCCACGTGTGGCTTCACCAAAGCTGGAGTGAAGGGAAATATCACCTCCATCAATCTGCTAACAACTTCCTGCCCAGTGTAGCCCAGCAGGCTGTTTGCCTTCTTTGTGACATCTGTTGCTGGCCCCTGCTCACCCGACTCCCAGGGCCTTTTCTGCCAAGCTCCACGCCAGCATGTGCTGGTTCCTGGGGTTATTCCTCCCCAGGGCAGGACTCTGTGCTTCCCCTTGCTGTCTGCCACAGCTTGACACCACCTCCCTGCCTATGCACTGGGTTAAATTTGGGTGTTGAGTTTGAAAGGTGTTGAGGGTATGGAGAGAAGAGATGAGGTATGAGTGGTATTTCACAGGCCACAGGAGCCACCATCCCTGTGCTCCCAATTTACAGTTTTCCCTTCCTTTATCATACTAGAAAGATCAATGCAAAAGACCAGAAATTTTACCCCATATTTTTAACCACATAAACAAATCAAACCCAAGCAAAGACCCAGCTGACACCAGCTTTATTTCAGAAATAGCTGTCTGCACCACTATGCAGCCCGAATTCTGCTAACTTTCCTGCATAAATGGAAACTAAATATACTCAGGCACAAAGCTGCTGCTAGTGTTCCACAGAAGCTCCTTTGAGCATTCCAGGAGAGCAGAGCACAAGAATACCACATCTCTGGAGAATAATGAGCCAAAGACACACACACCAAACTCAGCAATCAGATAAGGAAACAGGACTCCCCCATTACATGCAGAGTAGTACGATCACTACAGCTAAGCAGACAGGTGAGAACACCTTTGAGGTAGAAAATGTGGTCCCCACAGCCAGGAAAGTTCCATTTTAGCTACCACCTGGCAGCTTTTAACCAAGGGACACATCTCAGCTGTAGCACCAAGGCTTACTCAGCACACAGGGCACCAGCAAAAGGTGCTGACCATGAGACAGCCCAGAACCAGAGCCCTGCATCAACAGACCCAGAATGGACACGAAGACCTCAGATTATGCAGTGAGGGCAGAAATTACCCTGAAATCATCTCTCCTCAGTACAAGCTCATGCTTGCTGTTGAACAACAGATGAATGAGACAGACTGATACAAGACTCTCCCCCTCTCACAGGGGGAACAGTAAAGAACAGCCTTGAAAGGGAACTTGTACAGCAGACAACTAAAAACCAAAAATTTGGTATCTTGTAGTTATATTCAAGACAAGGCCATCTCACAGTCCCTGAAAACAGATACCAAAACTTTAACCTTTTCCTCCCATTTTGCTGACCATAACATAAAGCAAAGATGATGATGAGTTTGCTGATGAATGCATCAATCCTTTAGGATTACAGCATTCCTACAAGAGGTTCTTGGTCTTGAACTTCAGTCTTTATTAATGCATCTGTCTGCTACCACCTCCCCTAAGCTTTTTTTGGTTCTTCTTTTAAGGTTGCCATACAAGTTTAAAAAAGTGGCCAGAGTTTCAACTTGTTTTTATGTGGCTTCAGAGACAAGGTATTGTGTTCTATCAAAGACAAGCATCATTCATGCTATACCAAGATGTTTACCTAGAATATATGTAGTTCTGAGCAAGCCTACAGACTTTAGATTATGAGAATTCATGCTGCCAGATGATGAAGAACTGTTAAGGAATGTCTCAGCAGGGTAGTAATGGAAGTGTTTCACTAATGGAACATGTCAACACAGACCTTGAACCTGACTTATGGGAACATCTCTTGCTGCCAGCAGAATCCAGCCATGCCAGTGCACTGTTGATTGGATGGATACTCAAGAGCTAATGACTTGAAGAGATGAAAATTAGTCTGAAGATAATGAAAGACCATTCATTCAGCTGAGCTGCTATTAATCCATCATTCAAGAATGTGAATAGCAGCCTCCCACTTCAACTAAGAATAAATTGCACAAAAAAAGGTCAGTGCCTTAGGGAAAGCTACCAAAGGGAAAAAAAGAGGCCAGACAAGTTTTCAGTTGGTAATAGTTCAGATTTATGAAGCATTATACATATTTACTGTGCAGAGATATGAGGAGAAACATAACTCAAGGGTTATGAATATGAGAATAAGCATCTTTTAACTCAGGTTGTCAATCTGAATGGTTCTGGTATCAGAAGCTGGATCACTTTATGAAAAAAATTAAACTTCAATTTAGGTCCAAGACTGAAACTTGCCTTAGGTCTAAGATAGACTAAATCTCTTTTTCTACTCAGACAGTAGAAAGAGAGCTAGAAAGTTGTTCTTTTTCCTAACTACAGATTCTCTAGATATCGATGTCAACACCGTGTCTACACTTCAATGAAGCAGTGCATTCAAGGAGAGTTCCTAGGGAGGGACATTTTGGATGACAGAAAGGCAATCTGCCCAATCTCCAGCTTCTACCTGGCCAGGAACACTTATGAAGAGGTAATACACAACCACAGCCAGATATTAATACACTGACAGGAAGAAATGCATTTCCTCCTACAGAAGAGCAAAGCCAGGAGATAAGCAAGTGGAATCCCTGGGTAAGAATGAAGATTGGTCACCATTTCTAATGCCAAGCTTTCTATTTTCAGAACAAAGCAAGGGTTTTTCATCTGGCATATACAATTGAATAAGACATCCAGCAACCTCTTAATTGATACTCACTCTCAACCTAGGCTAATGTAAAGAAACAAAATTTTACACCTATGCAGAACAGACAAGGCAATTGCAAAATGAGTAAGAGATCCTTCTTTATGTTAAAATCCACCTCTTGTTCCCAGTCTCTCTCTCTATTCCTCTCTCTTCCCTGGGATTTCTTCTGTCAGGATCAAAGTGTACAACTCAACATGAAACCTTTTCCAATTCCAGGCTTCTTAGTAACTTCCAGGTCTTCAGTTTCAAGCTTGCTTTCTCTCAGAATTATATTTTTCTCTTATTCAGATTATTTGAACACACTTGTGTGCTATTCAGTTTGGCCAGATGGCAGATGTAAATGCTGCAATCTCTAAATGTAGCTTACGTGGTTTTCTCCAAAGCAAGTGCCAAATGATGGCAAAGGAAAACACTTAATAATTCTGTCCATGTCAGTGCTGATACTTCCCATCACGTTTTTCAGTCATGAGAGCCAGGAAGGAGTCTTCCAAATTACCCTAGCCAGGTCCATAGAAGTACTGCCACTGTAGAATGAAATCCAAGTTGCAAGTAGTAGTCAAAGGACAGAAAATCTATTTCCTCCAGAGAAATTCTTATGATGAATTCCTGAAACAAGCATTGATCATCTACAACACAATGAGCTAAACTTTCTGGACAATAAAGAGGAGTTTACCCAAGAGTTTCCTTGCATCAGAGTCCTCCTGTAAGTCCTCCAGTGTTTAACAAGGAATTTCTAATACACAAAGCTCTGCATGGCAGCTCACAGGTTTACAGTCTAGCTTGGAAACCTAATGATTACCTGTCATCAAATTCTATCTTCTGAAAAGTACAGAAACCAACATGGCCTGAATGCAGCACCCAAAGTTCATATATCAAAGAAAGCAATGGCATATTCTGACAAGTCTACTTCACCTCCTTTTTATAACAGATATTTTCATCACCTGAAGTTGAGAGAGAAAATAAGAAGTCCCACAGAAGAAAGGAAAGCCATCACATTTGGCACAAATTAAAAAAACAGTCACTTTCAAAAAAACCCCATGCTCTGACAACCTAACACAGATGGGGACAGGATTGCTGGGCAGGTTCTGTGTGGATTCCAGTGCAGACATCTTTTAGCACACATCAGGATGGTGATCTGACCACCGCTGAAACCACTGGCTGCAGGTATTTAAATGAGAGTCCTATTGGCAAAGATCAGATGATCAGGTGCTGCTTTCACTAGAAAGAGCTGAGATAGGAGACATCATGGATTCTCTGTTTGGGCTATGGTTGGGCAGTACAAAGTCAACTGAGTCCAAAGCAAGAGAGTCCAAAACCAAATTTAAGTCTACAGAACAAATTCTGGGCTAAGCAACTTCAGAGTGATCAGAAGAGCATGGTGAGGGGAACATAATTATAAATGCTTGCCAAAGCTTTGTGGTGGCCCCAAATGCTCTCATAACACTGTAGCATGGTCCAAACATTACTCAGTCTTCTCAAGGGAGGCGTGGGAATCTGGGGACACCCCCTTAAAGAAGCATAGAGAATAGATTCATTTCTGTGTTCATATTACTTTTAGCTGATTAGTAAATGCTAGAACAAGCAGGTACACACCACACACACAAGAGCAATTGACAATCAGGTCAAAGGACTGCATGTCACTGCAAATGTCACAGCATGCCACTCCATGCTAAAAGGCAGCTCTTGCTAAAGACTATAAACACTTGTCAAGATGGTAAGCACAGAACTGAAAAGGAAACTGAAAAAAAATCCTGAAGTAACAGCCTACACAGAGCACATGTCCTCAGGCGTGAGGCAGCTAATGACAGTGGATGTGCATCCCCTTTCATCCATGATGAGGCCATGCATCCACATACTCCCTACAGACACTGCAAAGGGGGCATACTCAAGCCTCAGTATTATGCACAGACATCTTTCAGGGAAATGTAGGCTGTAGCCTAGCATTTAGACAAATGCAATCAATAGTTCTAAACTTCACTGTATTTTCTGATGCAGGCTTTCATTTACAAATGTCCAAAAATGAAACCTATCATACAGAAGCACTTTGCAATGTTTAAATAACCTATCTCCAAAGTGGGCAATGTTCCCATTTTGCAGCATCAAGAAATTGATGCGGAAGACGAATGGCAAGGGTTATCTCTACACTTTGGAATGGAGGATAAGGTAGAAGACCTTGAGCTAGCTATTTCTGAGCAGGCAAGTGCATTCACCAGGGAGAGTGCTGTACTGAACAGTATCGCTGCACTGCTATTAGTTTTGAAATAAACTTTGTTGCATGTAGTTCAAGCACCCCTTCAATATGATATCACACTGCACTGGAACAAAAGAAAACAAAAGCTATACAGAAACTTTGTGCTTGCCTCTTGTGTAATTCCAGCATAGACCCAGAAACTAAACAATAAGTACACAGGTTTCATCCTGCTGGCATCTTCTGAGATCAGCAGCACCTTTTGGTAACTTGTACTTCATTAACACGGTCTGTATGGCTCAGACTGGTGGCTCACTGCTTAGGGGATAATGAGACAGGGGATACAGGATGAGAACCTGGGGATTGCACAAGATCTAATAGGATATGTTTAGGAGAGGAACAAAGAACATTGAAAGGTAGTTTGGGGAAGGACACACATGGGAAAATAGGATGATAAAGGCATCAAGGGGACCAGTTCCATCTGCACAAATGGCTGATCAGGACTTGCTGGGCCAAGCCCTGTGCTTGATCACCCCAGACCTGTTGGGACTACATGCTCAGTCTTGCCACTGGCTGGAGCTGGGGCACTGGGCTAAAGGGTTCAGTGGTCCCCAAAGCAAGATTAAAAAAATAAATAGTATTCAAAGTGAAAGAGCCAAGTACTTTCCAATAAACTTTGATTTTACCCTCAGATTGCAGCAGCAGAAAAATGTGCAAGAGCTGAGAAAAGACAAAGACTGCTTAGGAAGAACATAATGGCACTGGGGGAAAATGCCCATGGCATAGTTACCTTTTTTTTTCTGCTGCTCATAATCAAGACCTAAAGTGTCCTCCAGAAAGCTCAAGGAAACCCTGCCACTAGTAAGTCAAATCATAGGTTGTGTAAAGACATAGTTAATGAGTTCCATAGCCCAGGAGTTCAGCAAGTAATAATAAAAAATAGAAAAAGCTCATGACTAAAACCAACATTTGCAGTTACATTAGCCAGGATGAAGTGAGTAAAAGTATGAAACACTGCCAATGGAGCAGAAGTTCAGAAGGTATTCATTCCTGTGGCTTAGTCAAATACCTCATAGCACTCATTTCACACTGTCTAGTAATACTTACTGAAGCATCTGACATTACCTAAACAGGTAAGTTAATAAATTAGATAATTAGTCTCTTCTGCTGTATAGTATCTTAATATACCTCTCTGTGGATTTTTCCTACTCTGCTTAAATAGTGCCATTCAACAGCTATAAAACGAACGTCAAAGCTCATTTCCATCAAATGTAGTAGGAATGCTGAAAGGAGAATGCAAATCAGTATATTTTTTAAGCTTACAACACCTCTCATGTCTATCACTATCAGAAGACTGATTCCAGCTCACTGCAAGAGCTATTAAAATAGAAACCTCAGACAAGTGTACCATAGCATTTTGAGGACGGATATGCCTTTTGCATTATCTGATAGGTGCATAGCACTGAATTAAAAATACATTACAAAAACAAAATCATTCAGAAACATTTACATTGAAAGATTGTAAAAGTAGTGTAAATAGTAACATCACTAATAATGTACAATACATCAGGAAGTTCAAGAAAATGATGAAAAACTATCCCACCGCAAAATGTAATAACTTTGGATATATCTACACAGTTTTTGCAGGCAACTGAGCACTGGCCGATCACACTCACCTGAAAGAAACTGCAGGCATACTTATTACTACTTAGCAGGTAAGTATCATATGACAGATGGCTTCAGGCCTCTTTCCAGGACACTTTATGGTACTAAACCCTGAAAGTGCTAAAAACTCGAAATTTAGTACAATATAACCAAAATCTCTTCTCTGTGCAGCATGAAGAAAACAAAAAAAGAGAGTGGAAACAGCATGTGTCAGAGGTAGCTGTGACTAAATGAGCAGCTATTCTTCATTATATTTATAACATGTATATGTATATTTCTGTGTGCATAATAATAAAAATAATATCAGTAACAATGTTAAATCCACTAAAGGTCACTAATAATATTAAATTCTTTCAAAAGAAACATTTGTTTCTCCTTACAGATAATTTTTACCTCCTCCTCAAAAACTTTTTAATTTAAATTAATATACAAATGCAGGAATATTGATCAAGGCACAGGAAGCCACTATTCACTGGTTTTGACATTAGTTCAGGTTATATTACTTACATACAGATAATGTAACTTGACATCTGCACCTTGCTATTATCCTTTGTAGCAGACAAGGTATGGCATTACACAGCTCATTATATAGAGTTTCTGCTTTTCTATCTCTAAAGCCCACTGCGATTTCTATGCTACTTTTCACTCACCCAGTACCTAAATCTTCCATTGCCAACTTGTCCTTTCAATACTCATGGACAATAAATTAGCTGTAAATTCTCTGTCCCAAATTTCTGCCTGCTTGTCCTAGTCTTCCACAATGAGAAACTCAGATCTAGCTTTTATTGTCAATCAATTTCTCCTAGAGCTTCCTCTATATTCCGTTTGGGCAAGGAACTGGATGGCAACACCCATTTTCTCAGATCTTCCAGCTGGCTCCCCACCAGCTCAGAGAGCTCAGGGAATGTTCTACCACTCTGGCTCCTGGCATATGGTAAAAGTGACTCCCAACAGAAAGAGGCACCTAAGGGATTGAAAAAGCTGCAGCTCCCACAGGTATTTTAACTCAGCACCTCATCGCTGGATTTTCATAGAAATCGGTGAAAAAAACACACCTGCCCCTAATGGACTTGCTCTGGGGTGAAAGACAATTTTCATTTGGGAAGGCTCACCTAACCACCATGTTCTGTGCTGTGCAGTGAAGATCCCTGACCTCCCTCACCAGTCATACTTACTGTGTGACTATATTACACATGCTTGGTAATGAGAAAGTAACTGTGACATTGTGATACATAAATCACAGTCTTATGGGAGCTTATTTCTCATTGTTTGAATGTCTATAGACTGGGTAAGGCTTATCTGCTACACCTGATTCAGAAGAGAAATCTGACCCATATATGCTCTATGTTGTCCTAAATTGTTTTGATTTGAGATTTGCATAAGGGAATTCCCAAGCAGGAAATGTTAAAGACTGTGCAAATTCTTTACTCTAGTAAAGCACTAATGGAGCACCTTTGGTATTGGGTTTGTGGCCAGGTTTGGCAGGACAGAGGCTGCAGGGGTGGCCTTTTTGAGAAGAGGCCAAGTGTGCATGGACAGGCGGTGGCACCTCTAGGAAAACATATTTAAGAAATGACAAAAAAATGCCAAGCAAGGAGAGGAGGAGGGGGAAAAGGAGTGAGAAACAATATAGGGAACCCCTAGGTCAGAGTAGAGAGTGCTCCATGGCAGAGCAGATGTTCCCTGCAGCCTATGGATTAAATACATGGAGAAGAAAGGTATGAGAAGAAAGGAATGGCAGAGAGAAACCACTAGGCCCTGATCATAACCTCTCAACACCCCTTTTGCACCACTTGCTTCCTCTCTGAAGGGACTTGGACTGAGTGTAACTTGCAGTGATAACAAGGGAGGAGGAGAGGAGTCTGGGAGGAGGTCAAGCTGAGCCTGGGAAAATGAGAAGGAAAGTTGTTGTTTTAATGTTTGTCTCTTTTGTTTCCCACTACCCACATTAGCAAATTTTTTAACTGGCAATAAATTAAATCTTCCCCCACTTGACTCTGTTTGCCTACCATGGTAACTGGTAAGCAGTCTCCCTATCTTTATCTCAACCTATGAACTCTTTAATTCCTGTTCTTCCTCTTTTCTCTCCTATCCTGCTGGGGAGAGGAATGAGCAAGCAGCTAGGTGGGAGTTTGGCTGCTAGCCTACACTAAGCCACCACACCTCTCAACTAAAAAGCCCCATAATCAAGTCAAAAAGCATGCAGGTAAAACTGGCCTCAGTGTTTTGTTGTTTATATTGAAATGAGTAGCTAAACCCTGTTCAGATACAGGGAGAAATACTCTGCAGAAAAAGATACAGTCATATATTTGCCAGAGAATATAGTCAAAACACTGTGATTCTCCCCTCCCCAAAGGGATTCGATTAGAGAATCACTCATAGAGGCTCTCTGAGAAATTGTAAAACATCTGAGAAGGCACAGAATGTATTAACCCCTGTCGCTGTACAGAAAAGAGCTTTGTACATGAGGCAGTTGGAGAGAAGCCAGGGTACAAGTACTCAAATATCAGTGCGTGCTGAAAGGAGCTGCGTCTGTGAGCTTTTTCTCAACAGACAGAAAGGGAAAAAGCTTCTGACATTATTAATATGAGTGTGCACAGCAGTGATAAATCACTAAGCTGAAAAATGACAGGTTCTCAAAAATATAGAAAGAAGATTCAAGACTTGAAAGTGGTCGTGCAGAAGAATTACAGAAAGTTTCTGGAAATCAAATATAAAGTGAACATTTGATGGATGAGTGCTAGACATTAAGCCTGAATTAATTTGGCATGATGACATTACTGGATATACACTGGAGGTTTGCTTCTGATAAGAGCACAGTACTTACAGCAGGAAAGGAGTAAATCTTTTTAAACAACTTGAATGAATAAAACAGAATAGATGGAAAATTTTAATCTGAAGCTGCATGGGAAAATTTCTGGCAAGCCATACAAGCTGTTGATAGAGTTCCATAAAGACAGAGGAAAACCCTCATAACAATCTAATTTGAGGACAGAAGAAGAAATTAGATTTGGGGGTTCAGGAGAAGGCATTTACACCTCCCAGCAGTGCTCAGAGCCTTAGACAGCTGGTAATAAAACGGCAGAGAGTACTACATAATCAGTCCTCCAAACCACAGCTGAAAATAAGAGCGAGATGCTCTGGAACTACCTAGAATAATGAGTACTGGTATTTACATGTTGCATTTCTTAGCAAAGAGTTGGCTTATAGGAGAGGGGTTATGTTGAAATATTTGTCCCATTGAAATTGAAAGAGAAATTTCTGGGGTTTGTTGTGTGACCCTGAAGAAGGTATATTAGCTAAGTATTTATAAACAGCAGGTTTATACAGTTACGTGCCTGTAGTGCCTTTCAGGAAAATAAGGAGGATACATGACTTATCATAATGCACAAACTGGAACTTGTAATATTGAAAGAGTTCACATGTTTTTCATAGTCACGGACAAGTACATTGCTTTGTTTATTAGTTTTGTCCCAAAACAATGATTTTGGATTTTCTCGCCTACTAATGCCAATAAGCATCCTTATGTAAGAAGTGGGGCAGATGTTCACAGAAGACATCTCTTTACATCAAAACTTGACACTAGTAACTGGTGAATTATGCTACTCTTTCACTCAAGACAAGAGCAGAAGCTACAACCCCTGACAACAACAGTCTGGACAGTGGTTCTATTCTACCTAACTCAACCTGGCTGCCATCATAAAGATTTAAAAATTTTTATAAAAACATGTTAATAACACCCTCAGTTCACAAACACCAAGCTGGGCATGAGTGTTGATCTGCTGGAGGGTAGGGGGGGCTCTGCAGAGGGATCTGGACAGGCTGGATCAATGGCCCAAGGCCAGTGGTACAAGGTTGAACAAGGCCAAGTGTGTTGGGTCAAAACAAAATGCAGTGCTGCAGGCTGGGGAACAGTGGCTGGGAAGCTGCCCTTGGAAAAGGACCTGGAGGTGCTGGTCAACAGTGACTGAACATGAGCCAGGGTGTGCCCAGGTGGCCAAGNGAGGAGCAGCTGAGGGAGCTGGGGGTGTTTAGCCTGGAGAAAAGGAGGCTCAGGGGAGACCTTATCACTCTCTGCAACTCCCTGACAGGAGGATGTAGTCAGGTTGGGTTGCTCTCTTCTCCCATGTAACAAGCGACAGGACAAGGGCAAATGTCCTCAAATTGCCCCAGGGGAGATCCAGATTGGATATTATGAAAAAAATTTCATCACAGCAAGAGAGGGTAAGCATTGGAACAGGCTGCCCAAGGGAATTGTTGCAGTCACCATCCATGGAAGTGTTCAGCAACTGAATGGATGTGGCACTTCATGAGATGTTTTTGTGGACATGGTGGTATAAGGTCAAAGACTAGACTTGATGATCTTGCAGGTCTTCTCCAACCCTAATGATTCTATGATTCTAGTAATTTCTTTTGCACTGTTTACTCCCAAGGTTTTACCAACTTGACCAAAGATATAAACATAGCCACAGAATGTATCAGGGTTGCTATTAAACCAATCAAATTTAGCCATACACTAAATGGTTATGAAACCAATTAACTGCTGGCCTGAATTCCTTTGGTCGTACTCAAATAATTTCCTGTCAAACATCTGCAGAGGATCAAGTTATTATTCATGGTTTTGCCATAAAATTTTGCACTTATTTCTTTAATCCATTTCTTTCAGACTTTTCCTTATTTCTTTGATCCAATTTCAATTTGAGGTGGAAAGGTCTTTATATATTAAACTAGGAAACTTTTGGTACCATTACTGCCTGTGTATCAGTTCTGAATTCACTTCTACCGCAGCTACACATTTTTTGCTGATGCTGTTATTTTTGCCCAGTGTTTTCACTTGGAATCTCACCCTACTCCCACTGAAGTCATTCCGTCGGAATCTCCATCACTTTGAATAATTATTATACTGCGCAAAGCAAAGAAATATGCAATAGTTAGACTGGAGGAAAAAGGTCTGTTACTTTACAATAACATATAGCTGAGTTGGAAACAGGGCTAAACAAATCCAAGAATTTATGAAAACTAGCATAATAATTTTTTTTATGATCAAGTTTGCTGATCTAGAAGTTTGTAAGTTTTGCCTTTGTTTCAAATGCTTACCCCAGTTTTCTAGTAAAACCTGCCACAGTAAGTGTAAGGCAGTATCTTTTCACAAGTGCTGGATGTAGATGTATTTTGTTCTGACACAAACTGCCCTGATACAACTGAAGAAGTTCAGGTGAGTAAAAAGTGGTGCAGGGATGAGGAAAGTGACTAAGCTAAAGACTTCAAAAGTAAACATGAATCCTAAAAAGGGAGAGACTGCAGATCCAAGCTCCTCTCGCCAATTGTATTTTTGCCCTTACTCCATGACAAAAGCATAAATTCTCTCCTGCAGTCTGGCAGACACTTTCCTCTGTCTGCATTTAATCAACATTTTCCAAGTACAGGCCCAGTTTTCCCTCCTTCAGCTTTTATCACTTGTCCTTCATTAAGAAAGCAAATCACATTTTCCTTCTCTAGGTCTGTCATTTCTTCCAACTCAGCCTTCCTCTAGACATGATGTAGGAAAGATCACCTATCCACTACCCTGTCATGTGCCAGCAGGTACAACTTGTCTCTTTAGTGTTGCAAACACTAGCTAACCTTTTTCCAATTAACCCATTGGAATTCAAGGATGCTTTTGTTTGAGAAATGCTGTATGGAAACAAACTTGCATTGTGTTAATAAATACAACATGACACAACAATGTGTGGTAAGAATAAAAACCCACCGAAGAAAAATTTGCATGGGCTTCAAGGAGGTTTGGGTGAGGTCTTTGATACTTGCATCACTGGAGATAGATTTAAATGGAAGGGGAAAATGGGATCCTTGAAACTGTCCAGTTTATTCACAGAGAGACTATTTAAGGTCATACCACGCTCTTCTTGTCTGTGCTTGTTCTGTATACCATAAATAACCACTGAAGGGAATAATTACTGCTGGGGTTACTTCATAAAGAAGATGCTATTTTAATTCTAGAATAACAGGAAATAGAGCTGTATATTAAGCTTGAAATAGATTTTCATCCATACTAGACAAACTTCTCATGGCAAGCAGTATC
Source organism: Daphoenositta chrysoptera (assembly GCA_013397915.1). NCBI lineage: Eukaryota > Metazoa > Chordata > Aves > Passeriformes > Daphoenositta > Daphoenositta chrysoptera. Next base: position 1,240,294 of record VZRO01003201.1, on the reverse strand, counting down.
ACATTTCACCAGAAGGTTGGCTCCTTGCAACGGGAAAAAATTAACTCCTTTTTCCCCTCCCTCAAAATATTTCAAATGTTTTCATATATACAGCCTAGGATAGACTTATCAAGTTATTATACAATATTATACAATAGCTAATTATACAACAGTATCAATTTGACTTTAGGTGGGAATTAATACTGACAGTCTCTCTTACAGCCAAGATAATATGAAGTTATTATGTACACACCCACACGAATCTTCCACTACTCAAAGTGCACCCAGTGGGGAAGTACAAGCAGCTTTTAATAATTTTAATATTATTTTAAATGACTTTTTAGTAATTTTCATCTATTCATGGTGGTATTTAGAACTTTATATAAAAGCAAAGAAAAACACAGAACTAAAAGTAATACCTCTGTAGCAACTCTACAATATTTCTGAAAAGACTGGGTTTTCCCTTCTATTTAATTTAACACTGAGAACCAGATTTAAAGTACTGAGTTACAGAAAATCTCCACAATGGCCAAGTTAAATAAAGAAGCTGATTATTTTCAGAATATCACATAAGTCGTATGTGTTATGATCTGACCTTCTGGAGCTGGTTTACTCGCATTTGTTTTTTCTGGGTCCTTCACCTTGGATTTACTTGGGTCTTTTCTTCTCTCTATATCTTTAACTGTAGAGTAAGGGGAAAATAATCAATTAATCTAGAAACAATGAAGTTAGAAGCATATAAATTTCTTCTTCCTGATGAAGTAGTTGCACAGAGCATCTGAAGATATGCTTAGGTAATGAGTGACTGTTTCTGGGTTTTCCCTCCCTCCCTCCCTTTGAGTTTATATTTTTAAGGATCTTTCCCCATTCTATCATCATTGAGGTTCTCAAAACTGACTCTCTTCACACAGGAGAGTCCAAATAGTGACATCAGCACCTAAGCCCGTGCAGACAAGATCCCACACTGGAAATATAGTCCAGAAAATTGGCAAAACTAGCTGGGGAAAGTCCAAAGTTGCACTCCAAGTCAGTCAACACAAAAGCACATAAGCCAGCTGTTACACTATCCTCCTTACAGAATCAGCTTAGATCCCATGCCCAAATCTGTATTCAGGGCACCAAATACTCCCATGAGTGCAAGGCTGCTCCAGAGCTGAGACTTTGACAGTTTCCTGTTCCACAAGTGGGTGGGATACCTCCCTTACTATGTCCCAAATCTCTCACAACAGGCAAGCAGAACCCAATTTGGTTAGCAATTCCTAATATTACATTAGTAGCCAGTATTGCTCTACTAACAGTCTGAAAGGTTCTGACAAAATCATTGCTAAAGTCACGTATCAGGAAGAAAAACCCCTTCCAGAATTTCCTTAGAATGCTAATTGGAATCCACACTCCAGCTGTCTGCAACAGCCAGGAAAAGCTGAACAATGAAGCTGAGCATATCTTCCACAGAAAATAAAATTCTACTCTAATTACACTTTTTAGTTTATGTAAAATTGGATTATGACTGACATTGATCCAAGCAGGCACTGAGCCTCAGCCAGGACCAAGGTCTCTCTGTGCTACATCATCAAAAAAACACTGTGAGGGCATGAAGGGAGGTTATCTGTCTCTTGACTATGAAAGAGAGACAGTACAAACATTCTGTTGTATATTGGTGGAACCAAAGCCAAATGGATTTCACCAATTTACCCAAAAGTGTGTGGAACATCTGAATCAACCAGGAGTGCTCCAAGTTCCAATCCAAAACATAATCACAAAACTAAGTTCTAAGGAAGACAAACCACTATCAAACATCTGAATGTGATCTCATCATGACAACCTTTTGCAGAACCTAGAGTGCTCACAGTCGTATAGAGGTGAAAACAAAAACCCTGAAGTTTTGACTCCTCTTCTTTTGAATCTTATAAGACAGCATGTGTGACTGTGTATCACCTCTGCCTTAAGCAAAAAATTGTGAAACTGATTTGGGAACCAATTCAAGTCCACAAGCTTGCTGAGGATTCAGCTTTTACCAAGGCAGATCGTGGTTATTAGCTGGGTTACAGATAATGCCACAACACCACCAGGTCTTAATCAGAAATCTGGGTTTAATCCTTAACTGAACAAGATTTTGACTAAAATGAGAGGTAAAATAACAGAGTAATATTGGCCAAAAAGGATGCTGTTGCTTATTTTTCTAGGAGAATTCCTTTGAAAAAAGGCCAAGAGCAAGGCCAAGAGCTGACCTCCTCTAATGATAGTGCTATTGAGGGGCAAGTCTCCAGAAAAATGGTACAAAAGTCTGAAAATGTTCAAAGGAGACAAGTTGGTCACATCCTGACAGAGATTTCTGTAATTGGGAACTGTCAAAATTCGTACCACATAGAAAGAAAAGACAAGGCACCAGTTTTACTCAAATATTCACACAGACAAAAATTTTATCTAACACGTGTTTTTACATCTGCATTTTCAAAGGAAAAAAATTCTCATTGATCTTAGTTTATTAAACACTATGTACTAGAATAAGAATGTATAGCTGGCTATATAGAGAAATACTCTTTTGACAATAAAATTTTATTGTAAGCTTGAGAATTCTTAGTACATCAGTTACAACTCAACAGCATTAAAATGATACTTCCAATACACTAAACCAGATGATATTCTCAAAGCTCTTTATATATTTGACCTTTTTTCATCTCAAGAATTAGTGGCCACATGTCAGAGAACGGGAAAAAAAAAAACTTATAATATGGGAGAGCAAAAAAAGGATTTGTATATTTGCTGTATCTGGTTTTACTCATGCAAGGCATGTTTTTAAATGAAACTCCAGCCTTAAGTACACGTTTTCCCGTGCAGCAAAGACAATATACTAAATAGAACACTTATTCTTAAATGCAGTTGCCAGCTCTACTTTTCCTAAAGGCCATTTAAAAAACAGCTATACGTAATATTACAGAATTTGCTGTAGACTTCTGTGGGTTTCTCTTTAATGCTAAAGTAATCTGTGGTTTTGTGGGTTTTCTAACCAGGACAGAACTTAAGGTAGTAAATACACACTTGTGGTGATGAAAAGCTAAAAGGACTTTGATATGCACCACATCAAGTACTCAGCATATTTTATCTTGTGCTGGATTTAAGAGAAAGGTGATTTAGCAATGACAGTGAGAAAAGTTCAATGCCAGGGAATTCAGTATGCTTTCAGCTGTACTCCTACACTGCCACATTATTGTATTTATCAACCAAATCTCCACTAGTCATATATAACAAGTTCAACATGAAGATCAAGATAAATCAGATAATATATGTATCAGATAATATATATATCACTATGATATAGACCTTAAGAGTATGTCTTGATCATATAAAAAATTAAATTTGTTAACATATGACTGCTGAAGACCATTAATAAATCAGCCTTTGATTTACTACTTTTACTACTAGCAAGTAGTTCCCAGTTGGCACAGCTATAACATTGTTTTAATAAAAAGGAAATTTCTAAAGTATCAGAATATAGCATTTCCTTTCCACTAACTGAAGATTCTTTCCATGAAATACCAGCTAATTTCCCAATGAAATGAGGAAGAAAGGGATACCAATGGGAACAAAGATAGCCCAATGCAAGAATGTACTATGCAGTCAATTCAGACTCCACCTGTACTTATACCAGTTAAAATACATGGCTTTGATTTTCCTTCCACCACAGAAAAAAACTGTTTTTCCATCATCCCCCTTTGTGTAAGGCTTGCTACCATTTCAAAAGTTATATTAAATATCTGATAAGTTGTGTATGTCAGCCATAAAGAGACACATACTTCTGAACTGGCCTTGTGCTGGCTTACTCTCCTTGTCTTCACTGAATGCAATGATCTGAAGGGCATAATTTTGATCTGGAATGAGACCTTGAATAATTGCTTTGGTTGCAGTATTTTGAAGAATTAATTGATTTGTTTTTCCACCTAGAGGAGAAAAGACAAAAAAAATCCAACAAACACATAACTTTGTTTGCTTTTCTTATAGTACAGTAAACATAAATAAATGTAAAATTAAAGTAAATCACTTAAAAATGCCTCAACCTCTGCCATAACCTAAGCATTCCCACTTTTTCCACTTTTGGGACTACCCATACAGCCAGACCAGAGAACATCCCAGAAAAGAACAAGTTAACCAGTCTAACCAGTTTTCTTACACAGAAACACTCTTAAGATCAGCATTTGTATTTGTATCATGAAACAGCCATGTTGTCCAGCAAAATCATTAAGTAAGAAAAAAAGACACATTTCACAAAAATCAGTCAAGTTTGGTAACATCATACTGAAAGGCTTTCACTCTGTGATTGGCTGCCAATTCTAACCCTATCATATCCACATCACCTCTGAACACTCTTTGCCAACCTTCTTTGGGCTAGGAAATTCTCATGTATAAATACAAATATTGAACATTTCTATGTCCATCTATATATATAAAGACTGCATACAAATATGTACAAAGATGTATATTCACTGTATATTAAAACTGTTTCTGTATTTAAATTTAATTTTAAATGTACAGACAGGACCTCTACAGCTCTATACAGCCACTTTGTCGTCTACCTTTTCAAGTTTTCATTCAAAAAAAATTTTTTAATTCCTTGTTTTTTTAATTCTTTTTAATCTTTTCCGGAGAGCTCACTAAGGGAGATCTACCTTAAAGGATTAACTGAATTAGGATTCCAACACTTTCCCTTGAACACTTCCTAGACTTCCTTACAACCCACTGGAAGAAAGGTAAAGACAAATGATCAATGACAATTCCCAAAGACTACACCTGAAGCATAACTATCATTGACCCACTTCTGCCACTTTAAGCATTCGATTCCCATTTTCTGTGCCTGACCACCCTCTAGTGAAATCAATCTCTCTTCTGTTGACCAGCCAATACTTCATTATCCAAACCTTGCTCACAGTTTCTTCATCTTGGAGGATGACACTACATGCTGAAAAGCTTTTAAGCCTTAGAAACACAGTTCTTTCACTGTAAAAGAGAACATACAGACTTTTACCTGAACTTGGAGTGACAAGAAGTTTGTATCCAGTGAATTGCCCCTTGGGGGCTTTCCAAGAGATCTGTACACTGTCAGGACTCACTACATTATATCTTAGTCTTGTTGGTGGGGACACTGCAAGTTTGGAAAGAAAACAGCATTTTAAATTCAAAGAAAAAGTAATCCATTTTAAACAAACAGAAACACATATAGGAAGACAACACAAAATTTTAATAGTAAAGGATGCAAGTTATTTAAAATGTCACATACATGAGTTTATTAGTTTGTAAAATGACATCCCCAGGTGCACTACTTCCCTCAGACAGACCTTTTATTTATCTTTTTACAAAACAAACTAAACAACCTAACACCAGAGGACAGGAAGACAAACAATGTTAGATGTTAAAACACTAGTTTAGCAGGCAAAGCTGGTAATAAAAATGCTCTTTGTTAATACATGGGAATTAAAATTGCTCTCTTGTTTACACTGACAATATGCATGACCTACACTCCTCTACCTCTCATTACTGTGGGCATTTCCCCACATTTAATGTCACTCAGGGCCAAATTTTCAAATCCTTGTGAGGAGAGAATAACCAAGAGAAAAGACAGGCATGCACAAAGCAAAGGGAACATCAGCTGCCCAATTTGCAAACCTGGCTTAGGCAGCACGAAGCCTTGCAGCTGCAAACACTGCTGCAGTCTCATCTAGACCAGCAGGCATGCACAGGCAAGTCAAGACTTAGATGGGCAATGTGGACGGTAAGTAAAATTTGGTTTCTATTTATATTGTGCCATCACCTAGGTTTAAAACTGAAGCAGCAGATGAAATAAATAAAAGCATGAAATGATTGAGAAAGAGGTGATGCTCAGTGAAGCAACCCACACAAGAACAAATGGAAAAACTGCCCCATGTTGTTACTATAATATCGGCAACTTTGTGTCTCTGCACATAAACTAGTTTTTCACAGTTTTGCATCCCACTGCTCAGTCAAACTCCACTGATGCTGGACCACACTTTACAAAACCTTTCTGCTCTGCTTCAGGGAGGCACATCCCTTCTTCACTGAAGAACTGCAGCAGAGCAGCTGGCAGCGCAGCCTGGGGTATCCAAGGCTGTCAACAAGTGGAAATCTTCATACATTTGAATAGAATTTGGCTCACAGAGAACAAACTGAGCTACAGGGAAAGGCAGCTGGGAAAGCTACCCAGAGGTTGAACAACAGAAGGGCTAGAAAACTTTAAACACCTCCTAACTTACTCCTCCTCTTCCCATTGCCTCCACAGCCCCCTGAACCATCTGCTTCATTTTCCAAACCCTTGGTGCCTTTGCCACTACATCCTTAAGGTTTCTGTTAGTAAGTCTAAGAAATGAGGGAAATTATCTGAAGAAGGTAAGTGGCAATTTCTTTTCCCCAGGGCTAAGATTGCTCTTAATTGACTGGGCTCACACCCACAGTTTGTTGGTCCTTTAGATATAATAAGCCAACAGTCTCATGATATTTCTGAGACTTAAGGATTACAGCACATGGAGCATGAGTCAACAGGCAGAATGTGCTGGCCAACAATCTCTGGCCTCTCCATTTGACCTGCTGCAGCCAATGCAGCTCTGGCACCAGCAGCAGCCAAAGACCTGTCCTGAATCCATTACTTTTTCCTACGTGCTACTTTTTCCAGCAGCTTGGGGGAAGAAAGAAGGAAAGAGGCAGGCTGTAGTTTTCTGAGATTTGGGGGTGCGTGTTTTTTCATGTCATCTACTATTAAATAAATTTTGTATCTCAGAAGTAAGGCTCTGGAGGTTTAGTACAAGAGATGTATTCCCTTGCATCCAGCCTCTCATTCCATAAGTGATAGTTTTGTCACACCAAGGGCAGGTTCTGAAGTTTTCTTCCTTGAGGGACTTAACACCAGAACACAGAAAAGAGAGTACATAATTATCAAGAACAGCTTAGCAACACCTTTGCGTTCTCAAAGACTTCAGAGAACAAGCTCAAGAATAGAGGCAAGGGGACAGAAAGAGCAGGCAGCACATGAACTCCACACACTCAGAGCTGTTCTGATTTGCAGCACTGGGCTTACACCCAACCCATGCATTTCCTCAGTTGCTGAGCACAGTCTTGTCAGACCTCATCTTCAGTCTGCCTGTCACCTCCATGAAGTTTAGAAAGAGCCAGCAAGAGCATAAGCAAGAATCACTGCAAATATAAAACTGGTTCTTTGAAAATTTGGCCCTTGTACTGCAAAATGTTTTGCTAGGCAGGTTTCTGCAAGAACATTCAGCATGCTATAATTGTAAAAACATGACAGAGACTATGGCAAAAAGTTTTTAAAGCCAAGCAGACTGTAATTATGGATTACAGCTTTTAATTCATTCTCAAGATTCATTGTGTCTTTGAGCTATACATAAATCACAATAAACTGATGAATGAACATGAGTGACAAATCATACCTAGAAGTTTGCAAAAATACAATTCTTTTTTTTATTTTTCCTCAGGAATAGAAAGTAAACTTTTAAATAATGACTGTATGAAAGTGTGAAAATGCTGCAGATTTTACTGGGATTAAATGGTAAATTTGTATGGGGATTAAGCAGCAGAGCAGAGAGCAACAAAGTAACACCAAAGATTGACAAAAAACCACCCCAATCATGTCTTAGAATTTCAGAGTTCATTTTCTCTGCCATCTTCTTCCTTCCCCTGCATTTCTTTCCATCCTACTTTCAACCTGACAGTTTATGAAAGCACCTTCTAACAAAGAAGCATAGTTCTGGCCTAATTGCTATTAGCCATCACCAAAACAGGTAAATATTTGAGCCCCTAAAAAACAATCACAGATCTTACAAGCAAAGAAGGACACAATCACCAGAAGTTTTTTTGTATACTACAGAGTTACAATGTGAAAGACTAGAAAAGTGGTGCCAGAATAGTCTTTACATAACTGGTCAATGTTCACTGGGTACTTTTTGTACATACAAGGCAGCAGTGCAGCAGAAGGGACATTTCCACACAGCAATAAACCATATGAAAGAAAATAATTACTCACTAGGCAGATAATGAACTGTGTCTTAGTTGTGCAAAGACTAACGTTCTGGCATAGAGAAGTACATATAGCTAAGGAAGTTAAAAATCTAACACTCGAACAGACAACAAAATATTGATGGGAATTACTACGCATTCACCAACCTGAAGAGGATATCTTTATTTCTTTGGACCTTTATTGTCTGTGGAACAAAATCTCACTTCTTGCAGAAAGGGAAAAAAATTAATCCAAGCTGAGTCAGTTAACTGATAAAAATCAGTAGCTAGATCTCATTAAGTGGTTTCACAGGAATGCAAAAGAGAATGGCTGTCAGCAACATCAGAGCAGTCACCCAAAAGAAAACTGGCAAGTTCAAGGCTTTGGTTTATGCCACCAGGTAAATCAGCACTCCAAAACACATAACTATTATGGACAACTAGGGAAAGAATGTTTTTGACTGTTACTGGAAAGGAAAAGTACAATAAATTGCTTATGGACAATTCTTCAAGACATCCAATGGTCTAAATTGAGATACTAACTAAATACTGTGGCTTCTAATTTACTGTTGCCATAAGAATTGAACAAATTAGGATGCACTGCAATTACTTTGCAATTACAGTAGTAATACATGAAAATTATTGCTACACAAAGAAAAGTTTCCATCTTTAAATACAGAAAAACTCTCAAGGCAAGTTGCTTTATGAATAGATCAAAAATTCTCAAGTGTTTTCCTTGCCCAGCTCTATTTTCATGTACTATATAAGAACATAAGTAAACAAAAGATGTTATTTATACATTATATTGAATGGGGAAGAAACAGCAGTGCTGAAAAAATAATTGTTGTTGAGTAAAAACTGAACAGTACTGTGTGGTTTATAAGGCAATAGGACAAAAAATGAGATTGAACCACATAGCTCCTCTGAAAGGACAATTTGTAGCTTCAGGCATGTTGGCTTCAGTCTCACAAACACATTCTCCTTTCCAAGAAGTCACATTACACACCTTTACCTGAGCATCTTTGCCAAAGGAGGAAACACAAGCTGGAACTGATACCAGCTCTTCCTACACCTTGGCAGAGTGTACAGTTGCTTAAAACAGACAAACAAACTGTATTAACTTGTAAATTGTTAGCCAGCTGCATGAAGAGCTTACTGCAAGAGGTGGCAACCTTGAGAAAAGAACAAATTTGAGAAACATCTTATTACTTTAAGTATACCAAGAGATTTTTTTTCTGTGAACATGGAATAGAGACTTCATATCACCTCATTCAATAGAATAACAGTCATGTTGAGCCAAGGCAATAGTCCACTTAGCTTAATATCACACTGCTGACAGTATTCCATAGCTGATGCTTGCTGAAAGAGTCAAAGAACAAGGGAAGTATTGTTCTTTATTCATCAAGAATAAATTCACCAACTCTAGCTTCTGCTGGTGTGATTACTGTGGAAAAAAACTCTCTCTGACCTTCATTTCATTGTATTGATATTCAAGGGAGAAAACTCTCCAACTATAACTGATTGAATCAAAGTTTTAAAAAAAACCAGAAGACTATAGTTTTCCAACATCAAGGAATTTTGCAAAACTTTCTGGAGATGGATCTCAATCCCCAGTCCTGTTTTGCAAACCTTAACCATATGTATTAGGACTGAAATACAGAGAAAGGACTAACCATATGCTTTGCTTTATTGCCTCATTAAGTCACAAACATTCTGGACTTCATTTCTGACCAGAATTGATGCGCTGAACATTGGGAACATACATTTCTTGATTCACCTCACATCGCCGACATCAAACATTGCAGCTTACACGTGTCCCTAAGTTCTGGGAGAGGCTTGTAAAACGCTCACAGATTTCCAAACATCCAAGATGGTAGTATGCTTCCCCAGCCCTCGAGTGCCAGGCAGACTGGACAACACTGCTACTTGCATTATCAGGTTTTTGAAAGCCTCACATTGCCAACAGTCTCCGAATGTGCTCATGAATAATGCATTATACAAAACACTTTAAAAGACCCTAGGAGCCAATTCTGCTCCCAGTTATGCCCATGCAGTCTCATATCAAAGGGATTACACAAATCTGAAGTTGAGAGAAATGCCTTTCTTTAGAAATCATAAAAATTCATTGGTATTCTTCCTCCCTCCTTCCCCAAGCAATAGGATAAATTTTCTCTAGCAGTCAAGCCACAGTCAATACAATCCAACAAGTATGTAAGCCTAACAATCCCAGCAGTATCCTTTAATACTCACAAAGGAGATTTTCATTTTAAAAGCTGCAGAAGTAGTCTGTGACATTTAACAGATCTGTACAATATGGAATGATACAAGCACTACAACAGCTACTGTTCCAAAAGAGAAAAAAATACATATTGCATACAAGCTTAATATCATATGTGATCCTTCAAACTTACTTGATTATACAGAGGACAGTAAGACCAATTTCTGGTAAGTACTTTCATTTAAATAGGAGTAAAAGAATGTTGTGTATAACTCATTTTGAGACACACGAATTTGCACAAGTATTTATGCTACTTGAGATATTGGGTTCAAAGAGCACACATGAAGATGTAATTCTACTCCCACCTGCTCCCCAAGATCAGCAGCAAAATTCCTGCTTCATTTCAGTAGTAACGGATTTATAATCTACTAAGAGGAAAGTAACACTTGCATTTGTAATAAAAAATCTATTTCTGCACATTAGAGTGAAAAGCTCCATCTTCTTATTTATAACTTACCTTGGCCCTGGACATCACTGATGAAAAAAGCTGTGACAGCTAGAAAAGCCAAGAAAAAACAGCTCTGTATCTTGTATCGACAAAGCATCTTCTTCCCCTCAATACACACAGTATCAGCAGGTCTGAAAACACATGGAACAAAAAGACTTACTAAACAGGCAAGGAGAAGGCATCCACTTTAATGAAAATTTTGGGAAAATCTGGAGTCGATTAAAACAAACAAAAAAACCCTAAACAAACAAACAAAAAGGAATTTATCACAGACATCAGTGGAAACAAAATTTCCTGGCAGCAGTTTTATGACCAAAGCACATTTTACCTGAAAAGGACAAAGAACCCCACTTGAGCTACTCAGAAGTTTTGAAAACTTGGCCCATATAAAAAGAAACTCTATATTCTTTGCTAATCATACACAAGCATTGGAAATCAGAGTAAGCTGTACATAACAAAGTACAACATGCATCTCTATACAACCCAGTTTTGTAAGAACCTTATAAAGATACTCTTAACAAAGAACTCTGAAGCTTGTTTAAAAAAAGGCAGAACTTTGTTCTAAAGGAAATCAAGTCCTCTTCTCATTGTGCTCTACAGCCTACTCTGGTTTTCCTTTTTCTACCTTATTCAGCTTATCCTGTGCTCTCTGTTGTACTATCTGCACTTACAGTAGGTAATATCATGGTCAGAATCATTTACACTAACTTAACCAGTTAGACAAAACCAACAATTTAGAATGCAGCAGTATATGAACAGTAAACCTCCTCCTAGGTGAACTAGCTGGTTTACAATTCTGGTGCCAAAGAGCAAGTTCCAGAATTGGAAATTTATCCATCCACAGATGTTGGCTTAAAAACAGTACCAATTTCATCATCTGAACACGTACTTTAGCACTTCCCAGTAGATTTCAAGTTATACAGAAGTATCTCTCAAGATACCTCAACATGTGCCTAGCACCATACTTAGAAACATTTACTTAGTGCAGCTTTACTGCACTAGTTTTAGCTAATTTTCTGGGCCAAGAAGAAGATTTTTTGCTGTCCTCTCCTATTAAAATTCTACAGGAGAAACAAATTAAGATAATTAATAGTAGATTTCTTGGTGTCAGCAAAGAGCATCTGAAGGTTTACTTGAGTAAATTTTGGTTTATGTATTTCTGTTTTGCAGGTTTCTCCCATTTACCTCCTCTGTAATCTTTTCTAATATTCCTGACATACCATCACTGTATTTGCCTGCCATGTTTTCCTTGTCTTGAAGGCACAAAGCAAGTGGTTCACCCACTATCTAATATAAAAAGCAGACTGAAGTACTCAATCATTATTAAACAGAAGAGGGTAAGACCTACATCCCCTTCTCTCTCTGAGTGTTTGCAACCTGCTATAGTTATCCCAGGACTTGGTAGGTCTACTGTCACAAATCCCAGTCATGGATGCTTGATACAACTCCTAGAAAGATACAGGGGGATTATACATCATAAATTCCATCTTCACGGGAGGTTATCAAAGTTTTATCCAAATTATCAACAAATTTCACATTACTCAAACATACATTTGGAATCCCTCTCTTATGGCATAAATCTCTCAAGACAGAGGCAAATACCTAGATCCCAAAACAAATATGTGCACCAGGAACTTATATATTGCTATGCACAGTTCTTAGACCCATCCTCCAGACAGAATTCAGAAACCAGTGCAGAGTTCCCAGGTTTCCTACTACATGAAACAAATTATCAAACACTCAAGGATCACAGTCAGCAGACAGCTGCCTAGTGACCATTGCCTAGGAAATAGGAAGAACTGAGAGTATCTCAAAATAGGCTGAAATCCACCTCTTGTGTATCTCATGTTGGGTACGTGTGCTTCTCCCCTCACTCAGGAATACAGCCTGGATCCAGTAAATACAGGCTCTTCAAACAACAGCAAACAACTCATTCTTCCAGGCAGTTATCACTGATAATGTGTAGCTTTCCTTCCATAATAACCCAGACATTAAAATATTCGCTCACATTGGTGGCTCAATGCCCCATCTGCTACATTTGATACAAACCCTCCTCCAAAGCAAGAGCTATAAATACTAACTGACCGGTAATCCTGTGTTAGAAACATTCTCTACTGCTGCTTTTAGAGAAAAGCCAGAGAAATAAGATTTATTGGAATAGACACAACTGGTGCTGGATCAACCACACACACGTTCACCTCTGCAGCGATCCGCACGTCAGGGTTCACGTAACCAGGAAAGGAAACCCCCGTCTGCAGCCACCTTGCGGCTGACATCGTCTGGGACTAAAACCAAATATCCTATTCCTTCTGGTTTTTATATATTTCACCTTTTAGTAAGTATGGGGTAAGTTATCTGCCAGACTAGCGCTGGGAGCGACACCAAGCCCTCGCAAGCCAAGAAGCCTGCCCCGTAGCATCTCTCTCAGCTGGGCTCCTGGACTCTTGGCACGGGCCTGGTAACAGGGCACCTTCTCCCGAGGGAAGGACGCGCCCTCGAGAGCTCCCAGCGGCACAAACGCGGGACAAACGCGGGACAAGCGCGGGACCCACCCGCTTGCTCCGCAGCGCCCCCGCTCCGCGGGCCCAGCCCCGGGGAGGAGGCTGAGCCGGCTCCGCGCAGCCCGGGCTCCCCTCCTCGGGCCGGGCAGGTCACCGGGGTTTTCCCCCGTCTCGGTGTCTCACTGCGGAGCGCCGCGGCCCCGCTGCCCGGGAACACGCCCGCGTTCCTCGGGTCGGCGTCCCGCCGGGCAAAGCCGGAGCGGGACCTGCCCCGGCCCCGGGAAGGCGGCGGAGGAGAGCGGGGCCGCGCTCTCCCCTCTCCTCTCCGCAGCCCCGCAGCGCCGCCCCCGCTGGGCCCGGGGGGCCGCGGCTCACGGGCTCCGCTCCTGACCCCCAGCTCCGCTTCGGGGGCTCCCCACCACCAGCACCCACCCGTGTGAAACCGAGTGCCCCCCGCCCCAGGATACGGGAAGCACAGCTCGCTGTCTCCGCGGAGCAGGCGGGCACTGTGCCCCGAGAGAGCCGGGGCTGCCGGCACGGAGCGGGGACGCGCTCGCCGGTGGGGCAGCCCCGCGGAGGGAGCGCCGCGCGGGGCCGGGC
>VZRO01003201.1:1214789-1226367 GCA_013397915.1 Daphoenositta chrysoptera | reverse complement strand
GGGGCGAGTGCCCCGACACAGCGCGGCACGGGGCGAGGGAGGAGGGGGCGAGTGCCCCGACACAGCGCGGCACGGAGCGAGGGAGGAGGAGGAGGCACCCGCGGCGGGACGCGGGCAGCAGCCAGAGCCTCCGCCACACCAACAGGGACACTGGCTGGGCTTTAATTACTATCCCTTTTAAAAGTAAGGCCTTTGCAGGAGTTTCCAAAGGGGATTCCCCGTCCCAGCCCGAGCTCGCCACCTCCCACTCCTCCATTTCCTCCCTCGCCCCATTCTCCCTCCGGGGCTCCGCTCCTGACGCCGCGGAGGTGACCGGGCAGGTGGATGGGCAGCGCTCCGCTCCTGCCCCGACCCCCGCCCGCCTCCCCCCGCCCTCCAGGCAGCCGAAGCGGAGCGCGCACCGCCCTGTGCGGGCATCGGCCGGGGAGCGGCCCCTCCTTCTCAGGCGGGGCTGCGGGTGCCGAGCCGGCTGCGGGAGCGCCGCTCGCCTCCCCTCTGGCCGCTCCGCATCTGATAAGGCGAAAGGGCAGCGAAAGGAGGCGGGCAATTATAGAGCAGAAGGTGGAAAGAAGGGGAGGGGGGAGGGAAGAGGCATAAGCGATGCCTTGGATCCCACCCTCCGCCCCCGAGCCCGACCCCCGCGGCGGGGGCGCGGCCAGGTGCGCGGGAGGCAGGGCCGGGGGCGCGGGCAGCGTTCCGCGGGCAGGTGCTGGGCTCGCCGGTGTCCTCGGTCTTCTGGGTTTGCTACCTGTTAACTCATTCTCCTCTTTCCAAAGTTCCTCCTTCACTTCGTTTATAAATGATTTAGAAGTGCCTGCTCCACAGTACGCCTTGGAATGCAAGTATTCCCCACGCCAGCTATTGAGATGTGTGGATTAGTGACTCATTGGGGAAATATTTATATTAAGTGTTCCAATACTTGTCTGGCTTAGTATAAACCTTGATTAAATGTGTAGTAGTACATATGTACATTTTTTGCCATATGGATAGACACGGCAATGGTACATGGAATTGCAGAATCTATATTCTACATTTCCATAGAAATATGAGTTGCCCTGTGGTATATCCTACTGAATTTAGAATTAAGGCTACTATTCACAAAGTTTGTAAGTCCCGAGAATTTAAGAGGTGAATGAAATTATTCATTACAACATGCCTGGTCGTCTGTATAAAATTACAAATGAAATCACTGAAGCACTGAAGTTAAGAAACAGGCATGGGTGATACAGAGATGTGCATACTTTCTTAATGTAAGTAGGAGCCCCTTCTAGGGAAGGAGAAGGCAGTGAGTCACGGGGAGATGACTGTGACTAAGTGTAAAGCAGGACCTTCTGTTGCTGAATAGGATTCCCAGTCCTGCAGACTCTTGTCCAAATTCATATTCATGGATATCTTTCCAGATAAACTGCAGAAGTGGTTGAGCTTTAGAGAAACTCTTTAAGTCCAGTTGTTTTCTATAGCAAAGGTTCAAAAGCATTCCTAGATACAAAAACCATCTACCAGACTCCTAGATCCTGTCATCTGCAGTTATTCTACTGCACTGCCAGCTGTGTGCAACGGGCAACACACATACCAGTCAAGAAGAGAAGCTTACAAGATAACAATTCCTCTGAAGCAAAAATATGTTCAGCTCATTGATGTTAAATATGACACAGTTTGTATCTCTTTCAGTCCCTAACTTATGTATTTAGCTAAACAGTAATACCCAGAAGAATAGGAAACAGATCATGGAATCATAGAATATGCTGAGTTGGAAGGGGCCCTTGATGATCAGGATCATCAAGTCCATCTCCTGGCCCTGTGCAGGACTCCTCAAGAATCACACCAAGCACCTGAGAGCGTTGTCCAAATGCTTCTTGAACTCTGTCAGACTTGGTGCTGTGATGGCTTCCTTGGGGAGCCTGTTCCAGTTTTCAGCCACCCCCTGGGTAAAAAACCTTTTCCTGATATGCAACCTAAACCTCTCCTGACTCAGCTCCAGCCATTCCCTTGGGTCCTATCTGGTCACAAGAGAGACAAAATCATTACTTGACCCTCTACTTAGCCTCACAAGGAAGTTATAATTGCAATGAGGTCTGCCCTCAGTCACCTTTTCTTCAGACAGGAAAAACAAGTGACCTCAGCTGCTCCTCTTATGGCTTCCCCTCCAGACCCTTCACCATCCTCAAGGCTCTCATTTATGNGCTGTACACACAGCCAGGGCTGCCCCGTCCCAGGTGCTGAATCCGACACTTGCCCTTGTTAAACTTCACACAGTTGGTGACTGCCCAGTCCTTTAATTTGTTGAGGTCTCCCTGCAGGGCCTCTCTCGCCTCGAGGGAGTCGACAGCTCCTCCCAATTCAGTGTCTTCAGCAAACTTACTGAATACTCCCTTGAGTGCTGCGTCCAGGTCGTTAATGAAGGTGTTGAAGAGCACAGGGCCAAGGATGGAGCCCCGTGGAACCCCACTAGTGACAGGTCACCAGTCTGATGTCACCCCACACACTAGAACTCCTTTTGCCTGACCTGTGAGCCAGCTGCTCACATAACTCAGTTATCCAGCTGTGTGACGGACATTCCAGAAGGATTCTGTGAGAGACAGTATCAAAGCTTTGATGAAGTCCAAAAAGATTACATTTACTGGCTTCCCTTGATGGATCAGTCTATTTGCAGTGCCCCTGAAGACTTGGTAAATGTAGAGAGGTAAATCAACCCAACCCACGATTGCTTGCTGGCTCATGTATTTCAGAGTAGGACAATGAGCAGCCTGCCAAGGGGAGAGTCTGGCTCCCTCTCTTTCTCTTTTTTTTTTTTTTTTCCCTCCTCCCAGATTTATAATGTGGTATCCAAAGTCCATGAGCACCATCCTGTGGCTGCAGCTAGTTGGAGTATTGTGACTCAACAGACAAAGGTCTTGAGGATTTCACTGATGGGTAAATAGATTCTGTAACTCTTTGTAGCCTTCAATTGTCTTTATACTTTAGTTTTTATTCACCTGTTTGCATCAGAATTAAAATTAATATTCTAAGATTACGCAAAGTGTGTGCTTTCAAGTGTAACTTGGCTGATTTTATTCTTATCTGTTTATTTTCCTTATTTACAATGCTATTTTAACATTATTTGACCACTTTTAGGGCTAATGATGCTTATTACCATTGAGTTTACTCAGCTTTCTCTGGAAGGCACCATGGATCTCCTTGCATTATTCCAATGAAGAACTATTGCTCTTCACAAGTTCAAGGTGAAAATCAAAATATAAGGTTCCTCTAAAGAGTTTGTAAAATGTGCACATCTCAAAATAGATTAAGATCACAATATGCTTCACATTAATGTACAAATGATTTACCAATATTTCCTTCTTGTATTCCATTAAAAACAAACAAACAAACAAACAAACAAAAAACCTTTTCGTTTCAAGAATTTACTGATTGTGAATTGGCCCCATAAATTTACTTTCCACTATTTTGAATTGGCCAAGCCTCAGTGATTTCAAAAGCACTACAACAATTTCCATTTTCGAAGTATTCACGTTAGCAAGATATGGACCATCTTTTACTTAGCCAGTGTAGATTCCACGACATTTCTATAAATAGGATTACATGGCAATGATATTGGAAATACAGCTGGAAACAATTCCATTAATCCATCACAACAACAGAATTAGTGCAGGCTTACGACCTCAAAGTGAGCTGGCTGAATATCCCATTAGATTAGGTGTGATTAAACCAAGCAATGGATCACCAGCAGCAGTATTTGTGCAAACTGAACAGAATACCAAAATAATGGATGTTTTTGGTGGCTGTGGGGCAGAATTGCACTGTAGTTATCAATCCTTATCTCTTTTTTTCATATTTTCTGCTTTTTAGGATATACTTAGAATATTTCTCTGACTTTTTTCATATACTAATGAATGCAATATATACCATTTTTCGCTAGATTTTGGAAAAGAGAATATTAAGTTCGGGATATATTTTCAAATGGCAAATAATCAAAAACTAATCAGGTCTTGTATTCTTTTATTAAAATGATTCTTGTATTCTTTTATTAAAATGATGTTTTTAAAGCTGACTAGCATTTTTAACTCCTAAACTAAAATATCTTACAAAGAAATGAACAATTTTAAATGCCCTTTCTCCTCTAGCACCCAAAAGCTCCAGTCACATTCAAAGATTTGGACTATGGCACATCTATTTGAAAGACTCAAACACCTCCCTAGGTCTAACAACAATTCATAGATTTTTCTTTTTTTGCTATTAAAAGAACTCCATAACACAGAGGCAGAGATAATACTTGAGGTGAAGCATAACTGACTTTTGCTTTACATTTTGTTAAATATAATGGAACATTGAATACTCTTTGAAAAGTGGTTTGCCAAAATCAGTCTGTCAACACTTGCAGTAATTAGGTGACCTATGAAGTAAGTCATGCACTGAGAGAGCAGAAAAGGACTTAACCATATTCCGCCCAAATTAAAAATAGAGAAAAATTATTTTAATTGTGATGCACCTTCTCCAACTTATTAGCCATGCATGCTCACTTTTGAATTTTTCTCTTCATTAGTTAAGAATTATTTTGTGATGTGAATATACAGTGAAATGACTTCTGAAAAGGGTAGGTATTTTTTGTGAAGTATTTTTTTTTGAATGGCTTTATTGGTGCTACAACTATTTCTCTGATATTAACCCCACAAATGTGGCTTATTACATCTCTATTTTTAGGCAGGAACTGTCAAAATAGTCCAGCATTTCTTGATTATTTGTTGACATGTCTGATGAGTCATTTTCATTTCCTTGGTACTTTTTGGATTTCAGTGCTGTCAGCATTTTAGTGAGCTGCTAGGTCTATTCATCTGAAGCTTATTACACATAATGAGGTAAGTGAAAGGGATGCAGAAGAAACCAGATTGATGCCATGGCCATCAAAGTGTAAATGTTCATGTTTAGAGTTGATCCTGCTACTCCAAACATGCAGGAAAGAACAAAACTGGGCAAAAAGACCAAGGGAAATGGAAAAAACCCAAATATTATTCAGTCATGTATTTTTATGTTCTCAGTGTGAAGAAGGTAATGGCAAGAATGACAAGGTTAGTGTTTTATAAAGTTGGCTTTTCATTCTGCAGTCAAGTTAGATCTCCTTGTAAGGTGAGGTTATCTACCCCGTGTTTACACTTCAACATCTCAGCTGGTTTCTGAGTCTTTTTCTGGCCAGTGCTGAGGAATAAATATAGCTGTATGAGCCTGGCAACATGGTCAGGAGCTACTATCATCCTTCTGAGCCTCTGACACGTGCAGCTTGTCCAGGTCCATTTAGGGATGGCTTCAGCGACTTTTTAAAGTCCACGAGCAGCAGGGAGGCTGAGTTCAGCTTGCTGAGATGCTGAAGGTGCAAATCATCTTCGTGGTCCTTCTCGGGACTCACTCCAGTCACTCCAGTGACCCAGCATCCAGATGCAGGGATTTAGCAGAGGGGGAAGATCACCTCCCTTGACATGCTGGCAGTGCTCTTCCCCACGCAGGCTGTGAGGCTGTTTTGCCTTCTGTGCTGCAAGGGCACACTGCTGGCTCAGCAGCAGCTCAGTGTCCCCCACTCTAGGGCTTTTTCTGCAAAGTCAGTCAGCCAAACTGGTGTCTGAGGTTATTCCTCCCAAAGGGCAGGAGCTTGCACATCCTTTCGCTGAACTTCATAACGCTCCTATTTTGCATTTCTCCATCCTGGTAAGGGTGCTACAAATGGTAGCAGAACCTTCTTATGACTTTCACTCCTCCCAGCTTTATTGCTGTCTGCAGACTTGTTCAAGGTGCACTTTCCACCATTGCCCAGTCCAGTAATGAAGAGTCAAAGCAGTATTGGCTCTCATATCAACCCCTGAGGTACATCTCTAGTGACTGAGCTCCAGTTGGACTTCATGCTCCTGATCAGAACCCCTTGAGCCCAGAAATTCAGCTGATTTTCAATTCATCTCACTGTCCAATTACCTAGTCTGTGCCTCAGCAGTGTGTCTATGAGGAAGTTATGGGAGAAAGCATTACTAAAGTTAAGATGAATACATTGCAGTCATAATGTGATCACTGCTCCCATTTGCTCCCAGGCTGAGACTTCATCAACCCTCCTGAGAGAGAACTGCATCTGCTGGGTGGGTCCTGGGACACTGCCAGCATGGGTGCCCTGAGTACAGAGGAACAACCAGACTTTGTGAAGTTGGATCTACCAGCAGCTGGAAATGGGTAGGTACAAATACAACATCAGCCTGGCAAAAGGTTTCACTGGATTATGCTGTGGTGCAGATTAAGTTGCAGCCCACCAGTGGTACAACTCAACACAGTAAGGGAAGGATTCCCCCATATTTTACTGAATAAGCATAAGAGTTACAGATTCTGGCTGTCTGAGCAAGAAGTAATTTTCTTTGGAATGAAATCCTGGCTGAAATGAATATTTAAACCAGTAAGGGCTGGAAGCAATACCGTGGTGGTCTCTGTAATAAATACCATAAGTAATGAATGCAAGGGATGTATGGAACAAGAAAGAATTCCTTTCCAAATAACACATATCTTAAGCTATTACCTAAAAGAAGCAGAGCTTCTTGTCTTTCTCCTACCGAGCTTCTGCTCTGAGTTCCAACCCTGAACACCCTTGAACACTGTAATTATGCACCTCTGGTCTGCTTCACTCTACTCTAAGCACTTTTCTAATACATGTTTGACATGAGGAACAAGATTTATTAAATGTTGTCTAATGATCTGGTTTTCCATCTTGTAGATTACTGAAAAACTAAAAATTCTAAAAATTTGCAATTTTAGAAAAGCATCTGTTCATTAGTCTCTAAAAAATAATTATAGTTGTCTCCTAGATAGGTATCACATAGCATTTTTTATGCCACTGAGTAAACATGCAAACCAAACTCACCTTTAAGATAGTACTTTATATTTCTCAAAATTTTTATTCACTGAAGTGTTTCATTTGTTCAGTTTTCAACAGCCTTCTGTTTGCTGCTTTTGTTTTAAGCAATTTGAAGTGGATGATGAGATTCAAATGTGGGTACTTTGTTCCCTTATTCATTTTTAAGCATTACAGTTGGAATTTTCAGTAATAGACTTAGTTTTCCAATATTTATTTAAGCATATGTTAAACATATAAAGTTAGCTTTCCCTGAACAAAATACTGAATTGACCTTAGCAGAAACTTTATGAAAGAGAAATGATCCTGAGATTTTTCTTTGCTAAAGAAAAGGCAAAAAAATTTTGTAAAACATTTTTGTAAAAAATGGTAGTCTGTAATTCAGAGTAATTTTACACAAAATGCAAGTAGAGAAAACCTAAGAGAAATACTAATATTTTTATTTGCTGCTAACAGCTCAATAAAATTACCCCTACTCAAATACCCACTGAAGAAATTCAGTATGCCTTCCATGTTTACATTTCAGGAGTATGTAACTTTTTATTTATGCTTTATTTTACTTGGGTTTTACTTTTTCAATAAATACCGATACTAAAAATCGGTATACTGGAAATCTCACTTTATCAGGTATGAGAAGAATTTACAAGCAGTTTGAAGCATTTTTTTTTTTTTTTTAGCTGTGAAGCAATAACAGAGGGGGGCAGTCTTGGATAAACATCCCTTCTGTGTATTCACAAACCTCTATCTTTTGTGCTTCTGCAGATCCAAATTCAAGTACTGTGTCTGTTAAAACACAACTCTTTTATCTTCATTACAAGAAATTATC
Source organism: Daphoenositta chrysoptera (assembly GCA_013397915.1). Classification (NCBI taxonomy): domain Eukaryota; kingdom Metazoa; phylum Chordata; class Aves; order Passeriformes; genus Daphoenositta; species Daphoenositta chrysoptera. The sequence continues at coordinate 1,218,667 of VZRO01003201.1, read as the reverse complement.
AGCTGTAAAGACCTGGATTACTCCCCTTCTGTGCAGAAAGGTCCCACTCAGCCAAAGCCAACCCTTGAGGCTCTGAGGAGGAGGAGAAGCTGCTGCTGGGGGAGGGACCGTGGTGCTGCTCAGGGTGACAGCTGAGCTCACACCGTGGTACCTGCAATGCAAGAGCGCTCGTGCTTGTGGTCTTTGAGCTCTCCCTGAGCCTGAGATGGTCATTTTGGTTTGCTAAGAACTGCTGTGATAAAGAGAAGGAGGCTGTTTTGGTTCTGCATCTGTTGCAGAATTAGCTCTGTGTTGCATATGCACCCAGGAAGTGCTTGGACACTTCCCACTGAATATGATTTAAGCATCTTAAATATAAGGTCAAAAATAACAGGAAATTACACAGGAGGAAAGCAAGTATATACTCTAGCCTTAAACAAAGAACTGTCAGAAACTATGCTCCAAATTGATCTGATGATTTAAAGAATTATAGGGTATTGTGATCAAGAATGAGAAAGTGGAAAAAAGGAGAGGCAATAGTCTACAACCACAAAAAGCAGATAGCATCTCCAAAGCTTTTGGGTTAGCCTTTTTTTTCTCTTTCACTCACTCTCAACACTCAGAGACTGTGTTTTATGCTGTTGTAAAACTTTTTAAAGTATTTGGTTCTTGCCCTAAACATCACCTCAGTCCATGTTCTCCGCAAAAACAGGTAAAAATAGGATATTTGGCAATACTCCATCCATGACTCTACATCATTTTCTAGTATTTGATTATTAAAATTTAATCATCTCATCTCAGACTTCTTCACCAAGTACCATAATCCCCATACCATCACTTTTTTGCTTTTTCCTTTTCATTATCACTGTTTGGACCCTTTTGTAATCCCTAATTTATTGGTAGCATCTTTCATAAATGATAGTTTAAATGTTCTTGTAGTATTGGTACTGCCCTCAGTCATGTTCTTTGTCTTATGGTACACAGAAAAAAGTCTATCTGTGGCCTGTTTAACATAGTGTTTGAGGTCAGACATGTTACAAAAAAATAATAAAAATAGTGTCTTGTTTCTTACACAGTGTTTCTTACAGCATAATCTTCAGAGATAATGGTGGAATAGTAGATGTTCTTCACAGTCTTACACAATCAAAATCTCTGTCCTGAGGTTTGCAGTCTTGGAAGAACAGTCAAAACATCTACTTTAGGCCACTGGGCATTTCACAATGTTGTTTTTTGTAATAATAAAAATAGTAGTTAATCATAAATCTATTTTTGTTATTATTGTCCAGCACATGGAAAGGAGTTACTGCTGTTTGAGCCATTAGCCAATCTGTCCCTTCAAACAGCAAGATTTGACCTGACAAATCAGTCCTTCAAATCTGAAAACTCTGAATGCTTTTGCACTGGGAAGTGAGTGTGTGAGTCCTTGTAGTACCAGTCAGTATGTTCACATTGCTTTGGCATATGCTGGCTTGCTGGAGCTAATACTGACCTGTGTAAGAGGCTGGGTATACAATTAGACAGCAGTTCAACTACATCAAGATGCATCACAATCCTATCTCATCCTGATCAATTAGTTTTTTCCCAAACCCAGCCAAAAGAATAACTTGCATTCCTGTCTCCCATATAGCAGAGGGAGCTCTCCGGGAGGGATCAGACTGTTATTTGACTGATAATAATCTTTAGAAGGCTCCCCCTCTTGTCTTCCCTGTGCTCTGTCACTGTTTAGGCAGCCAGCCTGGAAAGTCTGGGAAGCTGAACAGGAGGAGAATGTGGGTTTGGACAATGAGACTTCCACAGTAAAATAATTCTGCATTGGGCCTAAAATATGCAAGCTGTAGGAGTCTACAACAGGGACTTGAATCTGTGCACTGATAAAAGCAACTTAGTTGGGATTTGACTGTGTTCCATTACAATGAAGAGCAAAACTCACTGGTAGGGAAGAGGGAGAATAGGATCAGCTTATTTCAAAGTGAGCTATAAGCACCTTGGAAATTCTGTAATCCTCAGGCTCAGCTCAGGCCCAGCAGCTCTCCTGGAGCAGCTCTGCACCAGGCGATGCAGAGCCATCCAGATGTCTGTCCATTAGCTGCTCCGTACTGTATCAGAGAAAGGAACAGGCAGTAACGAGGCATTTTGTTACTGACATCAACTGTAAAGCATAAAGGTACATTTCCTAAGATCATGTTTCTGCCCTTCTCTGCAGTCTGAACTTCATTTTCTTTGCATTATATCTGCTGATATTTTTAAATACTCAGGTAGTTATTGCCTGCACACTAATGAAAAAAGAAATAACTGGAAAAAAGTAAAGAACAACTTTGTTTGTCCAGTGTATCACATTCTTACTACATGTTATCTTTTTGTTAAAAAAATTCACCTCTGGCGATTTGCCATGTCCAGAAAGTATTACAGTCATAAGACAAGTTCAGATAGCTATGTATATTCTGTTAATTTTCCAAACTTTTAATCATAAAACTTGTATTTCATAGCACATAAAGTTTCCTCAGCAGAGGAACAGTAAGAGTGCAGTGCTGTGGCTTGTTTCTGCATTCACAGGACTAGGTGAGAGCTTGGTGTGCCACACTAAAAGTGGCCCATTAAAACAAGTGCCTGAATGACACTCAGTGCTTTAGTGATGCTGAATCACTACCCTGCATATCAGCGGAACAGATTAATAATTCTTTACTGGCACAAGGAACATCCAGTCTCCTTTTGTTGACTTTTTTTTTTTTTTAAGGTTGATTTAGAAAATCATCATGGTCAAATCTGTGCTTCTCATGTTGAGTAGCATTTGTTTTTAAACCAAGGCTGCATTTGGTCAAGTTCAGTGCAGATTTAAAAAATAATGTCCTAAATATGAGCTGTCTTATCTTTCTGCTGTTACAATCAGCCTGCCAGTAAGAAGTCAGATGTGATTCTGCTTCTAATCTTATAGTCAGGTGTCATTTTCGTACACTTAATGGAATTATTTCTGATTTTCCAGTAGGTAAATTAAACAGAAGGCCACCATAAATATTTATAATCACTATTGTCATTTGCCTAACTGCATTCTCAAAGAATTTTCAACACTATTTGTTAAACTAGCATTAATTTTCTTCACTTGCTTAGTGAGTATGTAAGATTTATAGGGCTTTCAGTGTGTGATTAATGTCACTAACAAAATCAGAATTATTAATGGAGGTAAAATTAAAGATCTGAACTCTTCATAATTCTCAGTCTTTTTGCAAGAATGAAACCCAAATTTTATAGATGTCATAGTTCAAAAGATGTTAACCTGTCATATTTACTTACAAATTCCCACTTACGTTATTGTACTGAAAATACCAGGTGAAGTGTAGCAATACTCATTATTTAGCTATGAAGTTACTCCTTTGAAACGCACGTGGGCTTCCCGATCCTTGCTTTTAGCGACAGGCAGGAATGTGCTGGACAAATCCTGAAGGGCGCTCGCTGCCAGCGTGTTCTGAGCTCGGCCCAGCTCCCCACAGGCCGCAGGCGGCCGTTCTGGCCTGGCTCGGCTGCGCCACGGCTGGGGCCAGCCCTCAGCGAGCTCAGCCGGCCGGGGCTGCCACTGGGGCTGGTACTGGGGCTGGCACTGGGGCTGGCTGCAGACGGAGCCTCTCGCCAGGACAGCCTGGGAGCAAGAGGAGCTTGGAGAGGAGCTCCAAGATGTTAAAAACGAAGTCTAGTCACCTGCTAAATTTAAAGGTTTTTAATAAAGAAGAACAATAAGGGACAAAAGATAGAGTAAAAGGATTATAGCATCCAGGTGATGCTGGGTACCCTTGGCACAGAGCCAAGAGCACAACTGCCTTAGTGAGACATTCTCTTTATATACATTTCTATTGCATCAGCCTGTTACATAGTCATAGGCAAATATGTATATTCATATTTCTTCTCGA
>VZRO01003201.1:1202534-1214664 GCA_013397915.1 Daphoenositta chrysoptera | reverse complement strand
TAGGGTAAAACAAAAGAAAAAGCATTTAATAATGGTTACATTTCTACAACGTAAGGGTTAATATTATACGCATAACATTCATTATTTGCGAAAAGCCAACACAATAATATGTATTTATAACAAAGAGGACTGTGGAGATGAGGAGCTCGAAGATGACTGTGGAGCTGAGGATATCGCAGGTTGACCGCACCTGACGGGTACCTGGCACACTGGTGAGAAGGGTCTGCCAAAACAGAAATACAAGGTTGCAAATAACATATTTATGGCTACAAAAGATTCAAAATACCGGGCCTGGAGACACTTCAGAGACAGAGTCAGAGAAGTGGGTATTTGCACAGTGCCGGGTGTGTGAGGATCTCTCCTCCGAGCACACACACACCCCAGCACTTCCTACAACACAATATGATGGTTAACATTCATGAATATTCATCATATTCCTTGGGATAGGCATGGTTATACAAATTACTTCTCGGAAGTCATTAATATCATTAGCATAGGTGTCAGGCATGTGCAGTGTATCCTGGTGGTCGCCCTGAACATAGGTGTCAGGCATCCTCAGGAGTCTTTCTGATGAAGGCTGGTAGTCTACCTCACAATGCACTTTTCACCTTTCTTTCTGGAGCACGCGTGATCTTTCGTAGAGTGATTCAGCGGTTTCTGAGATGATCCTTGTCCCCTCTCTCTTGACAAGATTAGGGCAAATCCGGCTTTTTAGGTTTTGTAATTGACATTTGCTGTCGGAATCAACATTTGCTGTCTCCTAATAGTTAACTGTGCTTACATTAGTTAGCTATTGATCACCCCTTCTTCAATACATAAAGGGAAACATTTTCCCACAGCCATGGAGCCTGTGGGTTGCAGTCAATGTGGGGCACTGCTGTCTTTTGCATTGGGGAGTGTGTGCCTTGCTTGCTCTCTGAACGGCTGTCCTGCAGGCTGCACACTGGCCAAGGTTTTGAGAGACTGAGTTTCAGCTCTGCTCCTTGATGCTCCTTTCTGCAGGCTTCCTTGATGGCTTTAGATGTCCAGGACACCCACATGGATTTGACTTTGTGTACATTGGATCTAGGAGCTCATGTGGTAACACTTGGAGAGTGGTGGATGTGGAGGTGGGGGACCCTGAGGATGTCCTGTAAAACCATGAAGAACATGAACATGATGAAGAGGCATAAGCCAGCTAGTAATGCTACAGTCACAACGTGTTAGGTAACTAGTGGTGAAATCTTCAATCCCAATGGCCCTCTAAACACGTGTGACTTAACAGGGGTTTTAATGTATATATATTTTTTTATGTCAGCACCTAAATTCTCTATAAACTTTGCTTCAGTTTTCTCACTTGTGTTTGGACGCTGCCTGTGCCCCCTTCTGCAACAGGGGTGAGCAGAAACTCCCCTTGTACTAAAGGCTGAGATGACAAACACTGAGACATGACTGACTCTGGTGCAAGGGACACAGTAGGGAGAGCCATCACTGATGTGTAGGGTGGTATATAAATACCTCAAGGCACCCAAGAGCTACAATACCTGTCATATTGTAAGCAGTGCAATAAAACCTAGGTTTATGTGGAAATACTCAGCTGCTGCTACATCTGTTCTCATGTGCTGGGTCTGCAGTAGCTGCTCCTCCTTCTTACAACCACATTTCTCTAATGGGAGCAGTTGCTGCCTTGCTGTGACTCCTTGGCTGAAATTTGTACTTTTCAGGACAACTTAAAAACAGTAACACCCAAAAAGCAGGACAATCTGTTGAAACATGCAGGAAGTATTTATATATGACCATTTATATATACAGATTACAACTCAGCTGACAAATGGCCCTGGTCCCCTTGACTGGCAATAGACAATTCAGAAGCAAAGTGATCTTTGGGTGAGAGGCCACTTTGCATCTTGACTAAAAGCATAAGAGGAAAGGAAAAGGAGACACATTTCATGAGACATTTAATAGCAGCACATCATCACAGTCAGTTCTGCATGATGCAAGTGTGCAGCAGCTTCTCTGGGAATTGGCTGGATAGCCAGGATGTTCTTTTCCATCAACAGTGCTAATTAAATATACAGCTGGGTAACTCCAAAAAAAATTACCAGCAATGAGACAATTGAATTAGCTGATGTTAAGTGATGATTATTAGGGATGTCATTCAGTTGTTCGCACAGAGGTGTCCAATGCATTTTGAAGTATCCTTTAATATTTAAGACGTCCTCTAGGACTTATTCTCTAGATGTGATTTTGAGGGGTGATAGACTTCCCTGAAGGTGCTCTCTGCTACAGAAGAATATCTCAAATACCATAAAGGCATCTTCAATGGCACTTGACATTTATGTGTATGCAACAGAACCAAGCCCCTGGTTTCTGAGCTCCGATTCCAATTAGGTAAGTAGAAGTAGATGCCATCATCCTGCTGTGATGTTTTTTCAGACTATCTGCAGTGCTGGGAAAAGAGCACTGCATTAACCCATGTGCCAAAGGTCATCTTCGCAATCACAAGCCCATTGTTAGGAGTTAATCAGGATAACTACTGGAAAAGGGTATCATCAAAGAGCCTTTAAAATGTGGACAATTTGATCCTAATCATGAAGTTTTTATTCCTGTATTAGATGACTTCCTGGAGCTCTGCACATTAAGACAGCATTGTCTGTTTTCTGAGAAAGAAGCAGTAATCAGCAAGAGTTAAGGTAAATGTTTTTTGTTCCTTCAACTTCCAAATTAAAATTTCTGAACCAGAAAAGATTTTTTCTTTCTCTAACTATAGGAGATGAGGTCCAGGGGATTTATATTTGAATGGAATACTGATGCTAGTATAATGAATGTGAATCAATAACCCCCAGAAAATAATTTCTTAGGAAAATGAACAATAATACAATTGTACAGTGGGAAATGAAACAAAAGTGTAACACACAATAACACACATTTTATCATGTAAATCAAACATTAAGAGGGTAACTCAGCACTCTTTTGTAAATGCATCTTTTAAGAATTTAATAAACAATTCACCTGATGGAGTGTAATAGAAAATGAAATATTGAATATTTTAATATTCAACAGGATCTTGTTTATTCTGGCAAAACAAAAAAACCACACACACTTCCCAGCTGCAGTAACAAACAAAAGGGTGCATAAAGTTATCTTCAAAAAGCATTTGAGTTGAAAATGCTTATAAAACAAAACAGACACCAGGAAAATGTGACATTAAGATCTTAAATACTTTCATGTTTCTTCCTTTCCAAGTTAAGCCATAAAAGCTAGTACATTCCATCTGCAGTTTTTAAATGAGTTTTAAGAAAATCTTATCATGTTTCTAGAAATATTTTGCAGGCAAAGCAAGACTGTTAGGGCACTTTGAGAACAGAAATTAAATGGATTCCTGATCCTGCAAACTACTAAGCACTTCTGAGTGCAATCACTTAATATTTCCCAGGCTTTGCTCAACATCACGCTTAATTAAACTTTTGCTAATAAACCTGAAGCACTCGGTTTAGCCTCATTGCTGGACTCCATTGACAAAGCAGTTGTTCAGTCAAGCCTGCATGGTGTTTTTTTAGTTGATACATGCAGTGTTTGCATTCTATTTTATAAATAGAAGATATGAAAAAAAGATTTAATTACTTCATATTGTAAATTAGGAAACTTATTTTGTTAAAGGATATGTTTTGTTTGGGTAGTTTGTTATATTTGAAATTGAGATATTTCCCAAACAAACATATCTTTACTATATTCTTATGTACTGCATTTTAGGATTGACTGTTCATAAATGTAAAAATATAAATTACAACTTTGTTCTTATTGAAAAGGCAGGGTTAAGAACGTAAATTGTAAATTTACCCATAAAACTACATCATTTTTTCTCTCTGGGATGGTATTAAGAAACTTAATAGGACATTATGGGACTGTCTCATGCCAGGGAGTGCTCAAGGCTGGGTTGGATGGGGCTCTGAGCAACCTGCTCTAGTGGAAGGTGTCCCTGCCTGTGGCAGGGGAATGGAACTGGATGATCTGTAAGGTCCCTTCCAATCCAAACCATTCTGTCATTCTATGACAGAACCTTTCCATAGTACACCCCTTCACTGCACCTGCCTGATGGATTCTCTTCGGAGCTCTACATTTGTTTTGTCTCTACTTTAAAATCATCAACAAGAATTTTAAAACAAGCTAACTTGTCTCTCTTTTTTCTTCCTTTTTATTTTTTTTTTAATAATTATTTGTACATACTATGTATTTTCCAGCTACGATCTACTAATAGGCATCATATTGCAGGTTTTGCTCAGGTTTTCAGGAAATTTTCATGATATTTTCCCAAAGGAGGTTTGCCTGAGAAGGGCAGGTAAGAACAAGTATTCCCTGAGTCATACTTGAGTACAAAGTGAAAAGTATTTCTGTTCATCACATGTCCCACTGGAAACATAAGGGGGAAAAAAGGAGCATTTCTTTATCAGATAGGTGGAGAAATTAATTGGTTTTCTGTTTAGTAAAAGAAACTCTAAAACCTGAAGAGGAAAAAAAATTTAATTATAAAAATCTGCAGTCTTTACAGTTAGCAGTGAAGAGAAGAGTTTATGTGGTTCCAAGCCCAGCTATGGTGGGGAGGCTGTGCTCCAGCCAGTGTGGGAGGGAGGGAAATCACAGGTAGCTCATCCAGAGGCCCAAAGAAAACACCACTCTTTGGCGGTCTCTCTTCTTTTGTCTCCATGATCTGGGAAAGTCCATGAAAGCTGTGGCCCATACTATGTTATGAATCATATGCAGCTTTGCTAACAGTAGATGTGGTGGCATTTTATACCTAGAATGACTATTATTCCATCATATATGGTAACTTTTTCTTACATGGTTCTCTTGCCTCGAGGCTTTGTTTATAAGTGATTTAACATTTGATCATAAAGCAGCAGCCAATTCACCTGTTTTCCTGAAATAATGGGCTTGATAAATAATGGCTAATTGATGAAAAGCTAGTGATGGTGATCATGGTAAAGAGGCACTCAAAACCAGACTTGTAAAAATACAAAGAAAGCGGGACCATCAAGATCTTCCAGAAACAATTTTTGAGCTGGAAGAATAAAGTAGGTCCAATGTCAACTGTGCAGTAAAATAAGTAGTATAGGAAAGAAAACTAAATATATCCATAAATCACTGGTAAAGTCAAAAGAGTCTGGTGGGTGTGGGCTGTCCTTTTTGACCCGTGCTCCCCAGCTTGGCCTGTTTGGGTGCATGCAGCAGCAGGAGAAATGGGAGCATTTCCCTGGAGAGGAGGAGTTCAGCTGCTCAGGCAGGTTGGAAGTGACTATCTGAAGTGGTCAGTACACCACTTGCTGTCTATGTATTGTAATCTAGAGAGCAGTTTGTAGACATCTCTGGGTACAAGCACCTTAGGAAAAGAAGCAAGAGGCTGCACATAAAAAGAGAGTTTTCCTCTGCAAATCACCTGCAAATTCTGGAAAGAAATTATGATTATTATTTGACAAGGCCATACAAAAGGAGACTGTTGTACTCTAAGTTCAAGGAGAGTTATGGTGACACAGGACGGGAAACCTATGGGTGTATGGCAGCATTTTTGTATAGGAGGCATTACAATGATTTGTGCTACCCACAGTACAGTGTCTGCTTTAAAGCCCTGCTCTTAAAGCTAAGTGTTGCATTTTAAGTGTGTGCTTATGAACCTCGAGTTTCAACAGGACTGGAAATGCACAGCTCCCATGCCCAATATGAGAGTGGATACCTAACTGCAGAACAACAGCCATTTTCCTAGAGGACATTCAGTTTCACAGTTATAGCTACTCCCTTCTGAATATTTCAGAATTTTCCTCAGGAACTGCAAGTACAAAGACTAAGTAGCTATATGTGAAACACTGTCTTGATAGTATAAATTATTGTATCATTGATTCCTGCGACATCCTTTGACATTCTTAAATGCTCTCTTGCATTAAATGTCTCCTTTTAAAAATTAAGGTATGAATATTTATTTATGTACGAGTTTGTAGAGAAATCTAATGGTTTAAAATCACTCAGCCTCTCTGGAATGGTAATGCTATTTTTATCTGCACTGTGAGTATACAAAGGGAATTACTGAATTGGCAGGTACTATTTCTGTTTTTGTAAGTATCACATAAAAGTGAAAAATATAAGCCACATCACTGACCAGATAAATAAATTTTAATAGGGTGATTTACTAAAATCCTTAATGACAATTTTATTGTAAAAGGTTGAAAGTTCTCTCATTTTGTTTGAAGAATGGTGTGGTCTAACTGTACTTATATATGTGACATACACATACTTTTTCACTTACATAAGTGGTGTAGCTCCAATTACACACTGGGAAGAGAATACTCTTAATTGTAAACATTGATTTCTCAGTCTGTCTTGCATTAGGCAAACACTTTTGCAAAACATATTGTTACTGTTTAGCCTGGCCCTAAAATTAGAATAATACTTATCTAGAAAAATTAACATAAAAAATTAATATTTAATTCCCAGTATTATCTGAAATTAGAGCACTACCCCTTAATTTGATCATTCTCTCTCCATCCATAAGGAAACTTCCATGCATCACAGCTGTCAGCACAGAAGAAAGAAGTCAGTTGCTTCTTCTTCCTAATCCTCAGACTACTCTCTTTGGTTTATGTCCATGTTAGTACATCAAGTCAGTACAGAGACTGTCTCAGGTCTGAAGGCCAAGAGGCAGAACAAATGTGCCCAGATTCAGATCTCATTTTATTCTCTAAACTACACTGGTGCAGTTTTGAGAGATCCAGACCATGCCAAGAGAACAAGGTGACCATTACACCAGTAATTCTGGGACAGAATTTGACACATCCCCAGCACTCTTTAGTCATTACTGAGGGTGTAAGTGGAAAATAAAGAAAAATATAAGAAAAACACTTTGAAAAACAGTCCTACTGCATGGCCTTCTCATTCCAAACCTCTTCCTGAATGTAATCTCATAGAAGAAGGTACAGCAGGCCACACCCACTCATATTTCAGATGCTGCTATGACACCGTGATGTCTTTTTAATTCTGAAAGATTTATTTTCAGCTTCTATGCAGACCTAAAATGCAGACAATTAAGTTCTGATACACCTGAAGTGGATTACTGCATCATTGTGTGAATGAAATGCCTTCCATGGGACTAGCTGTGGAACCAGTTCTGTTCAATACTATACACACAGTATTTGATCTTGAAAAAGATAATTAAAATAACGTATCTTGTAGGAAATATAACAGAAAAAAAAGAGAGAAACATTGCACTGATTTAATGCTCCAATTAGCTTAACTGCTACTTGAATTTAATTAAATATTACATTGCTTGAAGATGTCCATAAATGATTTGCAAATGTACACGTATAGAGGAATGGCACTAATTTGAGTGATTAAGGCTTAAAGATTTATTAAAAGATCTCACAAGATTTGTAGTAACCAAAAAAGCGATCACAGAAGAGAGTAAGTCTTACAAAAATGCCCGTCTTTTTAATGAAGCTATTACTGCTGATGCCAGGGTTTGTTTTTAAATTTCTGGTTTCTTGCTTCATTCTACACTGTGATATTCATGCATCTCTTGAAATGCCTCACTTCTGTGAATAATCTTACATTTCCCCTGGCACTTTGCAGGAAGCAAGGTGCTCTGTTATATTCAAAATTCTGTGCCCTCTGAAGTGCATGAGTTTGACACTGACTCCTGTGGGATGTCTTGGAGCATATGCAGCATTGTGTGCAGACAAGCTGCAATTTAATTGGAAGTGATACATTTCATAGCTTAATTGTTTACTTTGCATCCTTTTTTCCAAAATACAAAATTTCATTGCAGACACAATTTGAATACCTTTGTCACATTGAAAAGGGAAAGAATTAATTAAATCCTGGATTGTCAATCAAGCTGAGAACACAATATGGAAATCCCTGTTAAACAGAAGGCAAGTAGCAGTGCTCAAATTGTGATAGAGACTAATGTATCTTGTGAATCAAGATGCCATCTCCAATCTGTAACATAATGAAATGCACAGATTCCTCCCTGCCCCCATTCCCACTCTTTTTGCTCCAGTCTGAAGTGCACTCTGTAATGCATTATTAAGCCAAATTCTGACCCAGTTTCTTAATTATCTGTAAGCTACAGAGAACTTGTAGCAGAATATTAACTAAGGCAAGAGATGTAATACAGAAGAATCCGTGATGGCATTAGAGAGAATCATTAGCATTTTGCTAACAAAATCCTTCACATTGTAATATTTAACTTAGCCTAACATGAGAATTTCTATTTTAAAGGGGCAAAGTCACCAAAACAACCCAGGGAAAAAAAAAAAATAGAAATTAAATAGAAATTTTCGGAGAAGCGTTCCTGGATTCACAAATTCAAAATACTTATAGCATACTGAAACATTTCTGGTACAACAAGATTGTTTCCAACTGTTCTGAGTGGATACCATGGACAGTTATTACAATCTCATATAACATTATGTGCCCAACTATTTATTTTAGATGAACTGTAAAATGTAACCTACTACGGGTTATACATGTGTACCAACATTTTGGGGAGTACAGTCGGGATCAAGAACGGTCATAGCAGATGACAGTTTGAACAAACCCTCCAAACACTTTTGTGCCTGGTTAGTATCAAGTTAGCAGCTGCAGTTTTATACCTCCCTGCACTGCTGCATATTACTGGAATATGAGAAGTTTTCTTGGTGAAAATACAACCACAGATATATGAAACCAGAAACAAAGAACACAAGGATTTCTTCCTACAAAGCTGCAGGCATATGTGAGTTTGAAGACTTGCTGTACCTCTGAAGTAAAAGGGTTTGAGTGAGTGAAAAACATACTGAAAGAGCAATTTATTTAGTGAGAACAATTTTTAATACAAAACATATTTCAAAATTATTTGAGGAAAAATACTTTCCCCACCTCATAACTGAACGATTTGTGGTCTGTGCATATAGAAAGTCAAGCTTTAATTGTAAAATTTAGACAGCAGAGAAAATCTGCAAATATATTAATAATTTTGTGGAGCAGGAAGTATTTATTCAGTTCAAAGAACAAAGAAAACCCATGCAGCCCCCTTACCATCGAGTTGAAGAGTCACCTAACTGCAGAATATGGAATTTTTATATATGTTTTTTAAAAATATTTCTTTCATGAATTCATCAATGAAGAAATTCTACTGTTTCAGAAACAATAGGAGTCAGTTAAATACAATGTTTTATTTGTAATAGTGTCAAATGCAGCTCGTGTGGGAAGTTGGTTCTTTGCACCACATCAGATGATTGGAAAGTGCTAATAACCTTAATGTACATTCAAGTACATTGCTTCAATTTGAAGTGTACTTTTGCTACCGGAGCATCTGGATGCATCATTCCTTATGCTAACACCGTGAATTTCCCACTGCAACCTGCCAAATATTCTTCTCCTAGGAATTAAGGTGTCCAAAATTTCTCCAGAGTGATGAATAGCAAGGCTGAGGCACCTTTCCTTTACAGATATGAGAAAAACCTTAAAATCAGGATTTTATACTCAAGCACCTAATCCAGCACACAGGCATTGAAACTAAAAGACCAATTTTCAAAAGCAGTTTTTGTAAAAGTACCACACGTTTTTCTGTTTTCTTTCTAGACTAACCTGTGTACTCAGTCAGGCCCAAACATTCATACCAGACTACCCTCTACAGAGCACAGACACCTTTTCTCATGCATTTGCAGATGGTTTGTGTTTGACTGTAATCAAGCCAGGATTTAGCCAGCTGTCCCTTGGCCCAAGGAGAGAGCAACTGTGACTGCACGTGCTCCAGAGACAAAGCTGGACATGACACCAGGACAATGTTTATCAACGTCAGTATGTCATGCAAACCACCTGTGACATCCTGACCCCACAGTGCTTGGCTCTTTCACCTCCTGAAGTGCTTTGATCCAGAGGTGGACTGTGAGGAAATACGGCCTCCTAGGCTGGAACCCGTTCTGACCGATGCAGCCCTGGCTGGACAGACCACCCAAAGGCCCTGATCTTGTCTCTGTCGGGCACAGAGAAGTCCGTAGTGAAAATATGCTGGTATCTATTGTTCACATCTTAGCATCATCACCAGTGCTATTATTGTTAAATGAAAGACAGCCCCCTCCCCTAAAAGCAAAATCATCTGTTTAGACACAGCAACATTCTGCTGCCTTGTGTCATGCCACTCCATGGTTGTTGCTATTTCTCTCACAAAAATGTCCAGTAATAGGGTTTTTTGCCTCCTCAGGCCTCCATTTCTTCCATCACCTCCATCACAATTGTTCGAGGGCCGGTCAGGATGAGGTTGCTCACTGTCCTGTAATCCACATGGAGAACATTGAGGCCGTTGACAGACACGACAAATTGGCAAACCTGAGGAGAAAGCAAGAAGCAAAACGAGTTATGTATTAGACTTGATTTTGTTAGGTTAATTACACAGATGTACTATCAACTCCTGGGCAGGCAAAACCCCCCAGAACTCTTCACATCATCTCACTTGGTACTCTTAAAAGCTCGCACATTTCTTAGAATTAATCTGGCAAATAAATTTTCCATAATTTTTTTTGAAACATCACTTCAACTTTCAAATCGATGGAATTCAACTTTCAAATCTTTGGAATTTTGAGGTCCTACATCAATGATTTTTTCTTATGATATTTTCTTATGATATTTCAAGGATAGTTTTTCTTGTATCAGTGATATTTTATGGTATCAATGGTGCTTTGCAAACAATATGAGACATCCAGCTCTGGGGTCCCCAGCACAGGAAGGACATCAACTGCTGGAGCAAATCCAAAGGCGGCCACAGAGATGATTAGAAGGATGGAACTCTTCACCTATAAGGAACAGCTAAGGGAATTAGGTTTGTTCAGCCTGGAAAAGAGAAGGGTTTTGGCTGACCTTACTGTGGCCTTCCAGTACCTAAAACGAGCTGACAAGAAAGGTGGAGAGGGACTATTTTCACAAGGGCCTGGAGTGACAGGTCAAGAGGGAAAGGCTTCAAACTAGAAGAGAGTTGGTTTGGATTAGATATTAGGAAGGAATTCTTTACTGTGAGTGTGGTGAGGCACTGGTTCAGGCTGCTCAGAGAAGCTGTGGATGCCCCATCCCTGGAACTGTTTAAGGCCAGGTTGGATGGAGCTTTGAGGAATCTGGCCTAGTGAAAGGTGTCCCTGTCCACAACAGGGGGTTGGAACGAGATGGTCTTTAAGGTCCTTCCAACCCAAACCATTCTATGATTCTATGAAGAGAGCTCTGGCTATTGCAGTCTGTTATCCTTAGATTGTCTTAAACACTTTCTTAGAAATCGTTTTAGTCAGCTCTTGGTAATCACAGTAAAAATATGCACCATGTTTCCAGGCTCAGGGCAAGGTCTGGATGATTACTTCACTAGATTCAGTGCCAAAACCTCTACTGATATAACATGATCCAAATGGATCCAAATTTTAAGAAATAATATTATGGAAGATTAAGTCAGTACTAGGACAGATTAAAATGTCACTGCCATGTGACTGGTTTTAATTTCCTTCACCAAGTATGGCTTATTAATTAATTTCAAATATGCTAGTATTTTGTTTGTAAAAGCTATAACAAATACAAACATTGGAGGTTTTGCATTTTCAAGCAAAGTAGTCTTGATAGAAATATTCTGACTGACACCGCTGTGTATCTTAAAATGCTTAAACAGGGAAAGGTCACATAAATATTGTAAAGAAACTGCAGGAAAAGAAGGATAATACTGATTCCTCAAAGACATTAAGCCTTCTCTGTATCTAATCGTAACATTATAGTGTTTGGTAAAAAGGTCAAAAAATGTGTGTAGTGTCTAGACCTGTATTTTTAATGATAAAAATATGGAGCCTAAGTGAATAATAATATCGTCCTGATGTTTCAATGGAAACAATACATTCACTAGAAGGTTATCTTATCCGTAAGTCACCTTGAGTTTGTAAGAAAGAAGTTATGAAACAAGAATCACCAGAAATTTTCATGCTTTATTTTATATGGACAGGCTGGATCAATGGGTTGGGGCCAATTTTATGAGGTTCAACAAGGTCAAGTGGTGGGTCCTGCACTTGGGTCACAACAACCCCGTGCAGTGCTGCAGGCTGGGGAACAGTGGCTGGAAAGCTGCCCTTGGAAAAGGACCTGGAGGTGCTGGTCAACA
>VZRO01003201.1:1165537-1202384 GCA_013397915.1 Daphoenositta chrysoptera | reverse complement strand
TCACTCTCTGCAACTCCCTGAGAGGAGGCTGTAGCCAGGTGGGGTTGGTCTCTTCTCCCAGACACCAAGTGACAGAGCAAGAGGGAACAGCCTCAGGTTGCACCAGGGGAGGGTTAGTGCCACGGTCTAGTTGACATGATGGTGTTCCGTCATAGCTTGGACATGATGATCTCAGAGGTCTTTTCCAACCTATTTGATTCTGTGATATGAGAAAGAATTTCTTCACTGAACAGGTGGTCAGACATCGGAACAGGCTGCCCAGGGAAGTGATAGTACCACCATCCTTGCAAGTGTTAAAAAACCCGTGTGGATGTGGCACCTGTGAACATGGTTTAGTGGTGAACATGGCATGTCAGGCTAATGGCTGGACTTGATGGTATTAGACTAACCAGTCTTTTCCAGCAGTAACAATTCTATCAGTCTATGATTTTTCCCTTTTTCTATTTAGGCAGAAGCACAAGACAGAAATGGAGAGGTGGGAAGCAGTTCTGGTGTCTTCCAGTGCTAGCTCTAAAGCAGATTTTCTCACATGCCAAGTCATTTAACTTTTGTGTGCCAGCTAACTTCCCTCTCAAGTAAAATGTGTGGTGAAACTCAATTCGTATTTGTGCAACATGGACAGAATGTAGCTATCAATTTAAGAAAAATTATAGAGGAAGCAAACCCAATCCAAAAATGTAACAGTTCATAAAAAATGTCACCGATGACTTTAATCTCTTCTCCTTAGAGCCTCTGCACAGGAAGAGTGGCAGCAGCAGCCCCTGAAGGGATGGTAGACTCTTGCTTCTTACCCCTTATCCTCAGAACTGCTTTGCAGAGCTGAAGATCCTGGGAGTAGCCTTACTGGTAGCCCAAATGATCACCAAAGTAGGGCAATCAGTGGTACAACTGAGTAAACTCCCATGGCAGTAGTCTTTCGTATTTTTGAATATTTCAGCTGCAAGTAGCATTGGGGAAATGGTTCAGTTTTTGCATGCAGAGAAAGCCTTCTAAATTTTAAGGATTTTTATTGAAAAGGTAACCCATCATCCTCTGCAGTGTGTCCAATTAGTATTTAACTGGCATGTCTACTTAGTTTAAAATGCAGATTATTGCAGTATCTGTAGGTCTCAACTTCCAGTGGTATTTCCTAATACCTTCTATGGCTTTCCAAGATTGCATCAAGTTTTACTGAATTATAGCTCTGGCTCTAAAATAATATTTGGGTTGATTTAAAACAGACCTGCAGAAACAACATTGTCTCTTCTGGCTTAAAGCAATTTTTGGAAATTGAATTGCTGATGTTTGTTTTACTGTTGCATATGCTCAGACTTCCTGAGTTACTGGCATCCCAATGCATGGGACTCGTGTTTGGCCAGGTTCATGCAAGTGTGCAATGGATAAATCTGCATGCTGGATCATGTCAGGGGCACTCAGGGGCCTTTGGGAAACGCCCCTGGCAGAGGAACAGACTTTCAGACCAGCCAGTCACCCGCACCAGGGCTGCAATAGGGTAAATGCAGATGGTACAGGCACAACCGTAGTGAACAGCAACCTGAATGCCAAAGAGTGACTTTCTTGTGGGAGACAAGAGCTGACACGTCTGCATTCTCAGTGTCTTTGTTTTATCATATACCCTTGGCCGTGCTGTTAACCAGCAATGTGTACGGGCTGAGAACAGTCCCCTTCATGCCACCCTTTGCACTGGATCCAAAAGGCTTATTAGTGTCATCATTCCCAGTGGAGAGGATTAGATGCAAGAAGTCCACTCCAGCCAGATGAGAAGAGAAATGCGGAAAGGAGGACAATACGCGGAAGAGCACAGTCCCACCCTAAAACTGCATAAAAAGACCCATGAGGAACAGGAGATGGTAATAAAGAGCCAACCACCACGGGGGTAGAAAGCTCTCTCCATAGGAGTTGCTTGACCCATGCCCCTGAGGGCTGAGTCTCTGTAAATTCCAGACCTGGCTCCCTCAGAGATGAAGAAATATGGAACCATTTGCTGTGTCCTCCAGTCCTGGTGATGAGAAAGAGGTTTGCACAGTTCTGATCCCTTTGTTATGCTGAGTGCCCTCGACTCACTCAGTTTTCTTCTCCCCACCCTGATTTCCCATTCAGCACTGCAACCAGCAAGGGGAAATGAAATGTAGAGGTGCTTTGTGCGTTTCGGTCATCATCAATCCTGCCCCAAAAATGTTCACGTCGTGCATTGCTCTACTGAAGTTAGAAAACAAGCAAGAGCAAGGGAGCACCCTCAGCCCTGACTGAATATATCAACCCATATATTATCATCTCAGGAATTTTCTTAAGGAAACTGGTTTACACCACCACAATGATTTAATGTTACATTTATAAAAACACATTTCAAAAAGCTGTAAGTGCTCAGCTCATAGCTGCAGCTGTTAAGGGCTTTGTAACTACAAACATGTAAAATATTTCTGTTGGTTTCCACACATCAGTAACTATAATAGATGATAAACTACAGTTAAAAGAGCCTCAAAGAACCTTTTATTGCTCATTTCCTCATTGCTCTCCAAGGAGCTTGACAAGAGATAACCATCCCTTTTTATCCCTTAGACTTCAAAAAATGACACAGCCCAGAATAAATTCCGACCATTTTGTTGGTCAGGATGTGGTGATCTAAAAACCACAGAACTAATAATAGTTAAATAAAGCAACACTCAAATGAAGAAAAACCCTCCCTTAATTGATTTCAAATAACTAAGTATTACAGCAATAAACATTTATTGTTGAGTATTTCAATTTCCCGCCATTGGAAACAGCAGATCACGGAAGCAGGGATAGCAGAAAAGGCAGCTCTGTCTTTCCGTGGGTTTTCCATGGCACATACAGAAGGTTTAACCAAATCCAGGTGTCCCCATAAAAAGATAAACTTCAAGCTTGGGCTTACATCTGAACAGAAAGGATCTGTGACCCTGCTGTTTAAAGAAGTTAGCAAAGATTCGTCATGCCATTTATCATCGGCCTGAAGATGGCAAGAAGAGGCGAGAATAATTTGTTACCGTAACATTTACTGGCCAAAATCAGGATTGTGCTGTACTTGGAACTGTACAACCTTTCCTCCCCCTCGCTGGTAATTGCTCTTTCCTCCACAGCAATCCTTGGCTGCCTGCCCCTCCTCAGCCTTGCCAAGCTGCCCTGCAGATGTACATCCACACCCCTTGATTTTCCTGCTGGGAGAACTGCCCGCCAGCCAAACCAAAGCTCCTTCCCTCACAGGGGGCTGCCTGCACCAGGGCTGGGCAGCTGAGCTGGGGTGATCAGGAGCCGAGATGAGGATGACTGTGGGATCCTTCTAAGGGATGTCAGAGACTGGCTGCAGGCATGGGTGTGGAACTGCGCAACTACCTTAAAGCCAATTATTAAATAACAACATTGCATACCTGTCACTAATTCTTTGTTAGTTCTGCCTCAGGATGACCTTAATACTTATAAATGCTACAGGAATGTTCTTAGAGGACAGGCAGCTAGCCTAGATCTTTGGATATTCAGATGCTGTTTGCACTGCAGGCTTTAGTTAGCTCTCCCTGCAGAGCCAAGCCTGGCTTGCTGGAGTTTTTTGAATTTAATATATTAAAAAATCCTTTAAAAATATTCTTTCTTTTCCTAGGCACACTTTTTAGAAGGGTGCTGTGAAAGATTATGAAGAGCTGGAAATTCCTACTGCAGACTTTGACTTAAGTGATCACTGCTGTTTGGAACAGCCCTAAAAAGACATTTAAATTTATAGATGCAGTGAGTCCAACTGTTCATCACTGGTACAAAGCAAGTAACAGCCATGCACAGTCCACAGATAATGTATCTCCAAACAGTATGATAAGACCATGATTATATGGCCACTTTCATTTGAGACAAATTTTTAAAAAACCCATCCAGATGAAGAGGAACACAACTGCCATGAGGCAGCGTGGCTGGGGATGGTGGGGGCACTGCCCTTTCCACAGCAGTAAATGTGTGTGCCCCACTCCAGCAGCTGGGGAGTGAGGTGCTAATTATTCTCAGTGGATTTATCATTTACATTTCAGTGCCAGTATCAGTGTCCAGAATCCACTCTGCTTTTTTTATTTGGTTGGTTTTTTGTTTGATTGATTGTAGGGTTTTGGTGGCTTTTTGGTGTTTTGTTTGTTTAACTACCCTTTAAGAAAGTACAAATGCTAATAAAAATGCAGATCAAATAGGTACCAAAGCAGTCAATATTACCAAATATAATGTAGGCTTGAATTCTCAAATCCAAAGCTAGATTATGCAATGAAACAGTAAAGATAGTGGCAAAAATACTGGTTTTCAGCAGTACTGATACTTTATCCCATTATTTAGGCAGCAATGGGAATTTTCAGGGTCTAAAACTGCAAAACATAAAGACGCTGCCAGCACACTCTAGTTTTCTCCTTCAACAGCACCAAGGTCAATCAAACAAAAAGGTTTGATGGGCTGTTTGGTACTGATAGCAGCTCTGGCATCAGCAATTAACAGCATAAAGAGATGTTGAAAACACTGCCACCAATTAATTTCCACTGAAGGTGTGAATATTACTGTACATGTGGCAACTGTATGAAAGAAAATATTAAAAAATGCTGGAGAGAGTGTGAAATCCAGTCTTGCACTAATCTTTTCACTCCAGAGCAGCCAGGATTTCACTCCTGGACTCAGTGGATCTGAAACAGATTTCTAGCAGCTGACAGCTCAAACCAGGCCCATGTTCTGCTGCAAAGCACATCCCTTTGAGACCAAGGTAGTTCAGAAGTTATTAGCACATTGCACAGAAACAAGGCGTTGTTGGGAAAGCTCTGCCTGAAAGGAGGCTGGCTCAGTCATCCACCATGAGACAGACTGGATTTAACCCTTTGTGCTGTTCATGATTTGTATCCACAGTGATTTACATACACTTGGATGGCTTGGGACATGCTTCCTTGACTGCTATGCCTTCTTATCATCTTATCACAAACCAAAGTCACACTTAAAATTTTTACTTTAAGACAAACCATTCCCAAAATGCAGGGAGAAATGTATTTTCTTTTTGGTCTCTTTTTAAAAAAGGAACCTTATTAGCATCAAGTAAAAATGATGAATTAGGGCAAATGTAGGAGTTATTTTCAACCTTGGAAAGTTTTTCAGCAATTTTCCTAAGAACTAGAATAAAAGTTTCTAAGTATAACTTCTTTCAGAGCTGTTAAAAGAAAAGTGTATTTTGACTATTTTACAGAGTAGAATTCATACCAGAATTGACAATATAACTATTTCAAAAAGAGAAATATATCCCTATGGTAATAATCTTGCTTTTCTTCTTGCTAATGAAAATTTAAATTAAATCCATTACAGAGACAGCCTGCTTACGTATCTATTATACAGATACCCTCAATAATTATAAATAAATGCTTTTTTCATGTTCTACTAAACCGGCAGGGACAAGGATCAGCTGGGAGGTTTGAGTAGTTCAAACTTATAATTGTTTCATTATGGTATTTTGAAACTGTGATCTTCCAGAGGAGAGTCCTCCACATGTGGTTAGCCAACCCATCTGTTTTCTATGTGCAGGAGAGACCCACAAGATCCGGATTTCTATTAAATACCAGGCCATGCTGTCAGTAAGAACCCTTCCTTTATGGGCACCCATGAAATCAGGGCTGAAGGGTTAACATTTTCCAGTTGTCAGTGACCTGGAGATGTCATCAGCAGGATACCCAACAAATGGAACTTTTCACACTTTAGATACTTTTAAAAGCTCTGGGCCAGTTCTAAAATTGAAAGTTTGCTGGTTGATTCCTGTGGTATGGCCACAGCTCTCACCTGGGAAGGTTTCTAAACTCCTGAAACTGAGAAGGAACAAGCAAAGCACAAAAAAAGAAAATACAGCCTTTACCATTGCTTGTTTCAAAAGTTGATATATCTGTTTTGGCTTTTCTTGTCTTGCTGACAGATTTCAGCAAAATTTGGGCAAGGCTTAGGTGCTACAAGAACATAACATCTGAAACACAGTTTTCCAGCTTTCTGCAAGGAGGAAGGGGACAGCCAAGCTTCCAACATTTTAAGGGAAGAGGTAAGAGGTATCTTTCCAATGGGATCCTTTCCCCCTTGCACGCCCCTTGCTCCTCTGCAGATGCTGGGAACCATTCCTCCCACTCCTGCCTCCCAAGCACCACTGCTCTCCAAGCAAACAGATGGAAATCAAAGTGTCATTTTTTAAAATCTAATTTAAATACAAAATGTGAAGGAGTTGAGAAATGAGTGAAAGTAAACACTTCCATTCAAGGCTGTTATTTTGTCACAAAGGAACAAAAAACTACACTGTTTGTACTTTTCATTGCTGTTACCAACTAGAAAGGAACTATTTACAAGTGGATAACCACACAGGTTTGCCTTGCCAGTTGTTATATCTCTTGAATAAATCTCACCAGCTAATTACCACATCATCCCATTCTACCTCGCACACTACATCATGCATTTGTACACAAAACCCTTAGTGACAACACTTTTTTCGACAATGAGGTTTCCCTCACTTTAGGGTGTAAAAAGCTAATTTTACTTTTAAAAGAAATGTGGAAAAAAGTGTTTGCTTATCAAAAGCTGGATCAGCAATCTGATTCGGGACCTCACAGCTCTTTCTGTCTGTAGAATGGGATACACTCAGACTGAATTGCCAAGGAGTCTGTGGATCCAGACGACAAACCCTCTTTTCAAAGGGGAGGAAGGTTCATAGCAGGACTTGGTGCCTGCAGTCCCAAGAGGTGCTCCTGTCCCTTTGTGCTGGCTCCGGGAGCAGCGAACCAAAGCCAGGCACCGCTCCCTTTTCATCCTTTTCATCCTGTGCCAGCAAAAATAAATAAATGAAAGGACTTGTCTCCAGGCAAAAAAAGTTCCTTGATGTGCCTGACATGGATGGAGGAAGGAGGCAATAGATACATATCTGGTTGGAGGCAAGGGGAAAGAGGGAGATGAAAAGGAGGTAAAGATAGGATCAACCTTCCTGGCAGAAGCTTACACTTAGATCAGTAAACTGCAGCTTAAGTTTTCAGATAACTGAAAGTGCCAGTAAAATCAATGGCAGGATGGATGTTATGGTACCAAGAAATGTGAGGCAGGGGAACAACAGTGGAGGAGAGAGGGTGCAGAGCTCAGCTTCTTTTACACACTTACACACACAATCTGCATTTATGCTGATACAGGATTTCTTCTCTTTTAATAGGTCACCCATAGCCATAAAGCAAAGGAATCCCCATGCTCAGCAAAGAGCCCAGGCTATGGAGATGCTGAATGTGCTGCCACAGAAGAGCTTAAGATCTAAGACTAACTTCTGCATAAAAGCAAACACAAGCAACACTGAAGTATTTGCTCCCACTCTGCTAAGCTTTACATTGTCACAATGGAATGAGGAAAAGAGATGAAAATCAGAGGTCCTAAGAGTTATGTTTCCAGTTAGATTTTTATCTTTAGGTTGTTTTTTTTTAAAGAGTTCATGCAATCTTGATAGGATTAGTAAAGTAAAGCTGGAACCTCACAATTCACAACCTACTGCATGTTGCTGGAAAGTTAAAAAATCATACCATGGCCTTTCCTCTATAACTGAGGTTACTGGATGGAACAGAATAAATTGCAGATGTGTGTTCAGTTCTGTAAATATCTCTAGCAAAAGTGTAATTGGCTGTAGAGTGGGTGGTGTGGGAGTAGGCAAGTATCCAGGCTTTGCATAAACAAGATTTTTTCTCTCGAGAGATGTGTTTCTTGTTCAATCTTTACAGCAGCGTGAAGCTGGATCCCTGTTCCATCAGTGGGCTAGAAACTGGGTACCAGCAGAGCACAGTACAACTCATAGCAGAAAAAATCAACTCCATTTACAGAATTACAAATGTAAGTGCGTAATTCTTGTGCTCCATCTTGGTCTGTGACTGCAGAGTGGTATGGATGGTTTGCCTGAGCAAGGCTTCATTACATACTTTCATTACATACATATTACATACTTCTTTCATTTTTAAAAAAGAGGCTGAATTTTCTATAGTATTCCAAACAAACTTGTCTCCAACTGAAAAAAAAAATCAGGAATTAAACAACATAATCTAGAAACTACATAATACAAAAAATAATAAATGCATCTAATAAAGAAGTATCTGTTTTATAACATAATACAGTAAGTAATACAGTAACTCACATAATATAAGAAGTCATAGGTTCTCAAGGGCTTCATCACTGGGTCAGATTATCTCCCCCTCCCTCCCTCCCTCCCACTGATGGGAGTCTATGGGAATTCCAAGTCCCTTTTTTTCACCAAAAAGAGAATTAAACCATTGCTGAGCAAACCGCACAAACAGAGTGGACAAATTAGAGGAGGAAAAGAGCTGACCTAAGAGCCCATGAGAACAACTCTTGCTTTGGAGCATGAGCCTTTTGGGCTGCTCAAGTCTCAGCTCTGCAAGCAGAGTTTGGCTGACAGATCCACTGGGCGGTCAGACAAACGCCGACACAGCCAACAGGAGTTACTCATAAAGGTAAATTAACGCTATCTGCACATATCTGGAGAGTAATAACGTAAGAACCTAATACCCTGAAACACAAACCATCCATAAATATGGAATAGGGGAATATAGGTCACTGCTTTCCATGGCCCTAATTGGGAATTGGTGTGTAAAATCACTGACTTAATGTGAGTCCCAGCGAGAAATACCCACAGGTAAAGCTGGGCCAGGCTGGGCCACATCAGGAAAGCAAAGCAGTGACTGCATGTCTAACTTTATAAGCATTTTTATTCCATAGTGCAATTTGATACCTACCACAGAACAGCTCTGAAAATGTTAAATAACTCGAATGGCTAAAGATGGCTCTGGGTAAAATACTGCATCAGTGTCAGAAGAACACAGAGTCTAAGCTTAGAAATAATGTCTTTTTATGCTTGGGTTGACCTTTCAGTGTCTTTTTCTTTTCTGGTATATCTCTAACTAAACTGTATTTGCTAAAACAAAACCACACATAATGAATAAAGAACTTTAAAACTATGCTTACTTACATGATCAAATATAATTATGCTGAACTGCAGTTCATTTAAGTCCCATATTGGTTAAAAACAGTCACTAAGAGCGAGCAAGGGAATTACAGGGGCAGCCAGACTCATGCAGGGCACCCTCAGCACCCTCTGTTATCCAGCGTGTCATGAGCAGGAACAGTCTGCGCCATTTGAGACAAACAGCTGCTCTCTGTTTGCACAGACAAAAGTGCAATTGTTTTTCCATGTGTTTGGCTAGCTAAACAGAGCCTTGGCTTTAATGCAACATGTTTCCCAAATCATTCGCTTATACCATGAAAGGAAGGCACTTTGTGTCTTGAGCAGCAACAAGAAAAGAGACGAAGGAGCGGAGAAGGGCAGGCAAAAATCTGTAGAGCAGCAGCTGGGGAGCAGCAGCATCCTTGAAGTGCTCACGGCAGAGAGCTGAGGTAGCCATGAAAGTATAAAACCAATAGCATCTGAGGAACTCTCCAAGGCTTCAAGTGAAATGAGTATTGCAACTAAACCAATAATACAAAACGCTTTTCATCCTCAGTTGAGAGCAAAAGTAGTTCAAAATGACGGCTTTTTGCTGTATTGGCCTCTAATTCTATTACTTTTTTACAGACACTTAAGATAACCTTTTTAAGATTTCAGGCATTCTGCAGACCATTTTTCAGATGACAGTACTCTCTTTAGAGAGCCTGGACTACCTGGGAGTGACCTGCAAAAGCCTACGACAGCTCGAGCATGGGTGAGATCCCAGCTGTTCCGTCAGGCACAAGATCTCGCCACTCAAATATAGACCACACAGGGATTTGGAAGTTGTATCAAAACACAAGCACAGCCCTGTTCTACAGTGCAGCTGATACCAGTGCTGCTGTCTCTCTTTCTGAACAGTTACAGCTGTAAGGCTCCAGAAAAAATCAAGAAAACACTTTCATAAAGGCAGGGTGTTCAGATATCTGGGTTATCCTGTCATAAAACACTGCTTACTTGAAAAGAATTTTTAAACTACCATTTATTAAAATAATGTGACTAAATTTAGAAAATCCACTGATCTCCAATTATGAAGCTGCAGAATTTTTTTTTTTTAATATTTGTATTTGCTATTGATGAGAAGGAGCCAGTGTACAGACATGAGTATAGTGGGTCACTTGTTGACGAACAGCATTTTAGGTGACCAGCCTACAAACAAGTTCAATTCTAATGTCAACTACACCACTGTGAACACAGAAAAAAGAGCTCTGAGATATTACGAAACTTTCTGCACTCACATAAGGTTTCACTTGTTGTAAAGAGAAAAAAAGTTATTTTATTGCCCAGTAAAACTCTGTTAAAAGAGTCTTTAGGAAAAATCACACAGAGGCATTGGAAACCTAATACTACTCTGCAGGCCACATTTTGGGTCTGGGATAAGCAAGTAAAACCTTGCTAAACCTGCGTCCTGTGAGTTTGGTGGAGGGGAAAGATGTTAAAGGTGAAATTTAGACTCAAAAAGTTGAACTCACTATTTTTATATTTCACCTGGCAATTCCCACTGTCTTAATTCCTTTCTCTATCATGAGTAACATGGATCCTGTTGCTCAAAACCAGGGCTGACAACCATAAAAAGAATTTTTCTCTGTTTTCTTTTGTGTGTGCAGTTTGCAGTTCACATCCTGCTGGCGTGACGTTTGCGTCAATGTTCCCACCTGCACGGGAGGGGGTCTTTCCCCTCATACCTCAGCGGGTGACTTTTCACACGCCAAGTTTTGATTTATCATAGAACAGTTCCAGATAGTCACAGCAAGCACCTAGTCTCTAGCACAATATAAAGGTGGCTGACTTTTTTAGTCAGTTTTATGTCCACTGGCTCAGAAGAACAGAGGCTCATGATCCACTGAAGCAAGCACGGTCCCAGACCCAACTACCTAGCACTGACTGTGCACTCTGAGGCTCATGCACAAGGGTGGGTTCATTTAACCTTCCAAAACAGCTTCAGAAGCTCTGCAGCCTCAGAAGAGATGTCTTCAAAACAAACTCAACCTTTGTCTAACCCTGTGGACAAAGAAGCAAGGTAAACCAAGGAAACAAGCAGAAAAAAATGGAGATCCACCAAAAAAAATAGGAGTTTACGATGAAATTCTAACATTTCAGAAGATAATAGGAGCCTTATCATGGCTTTAAAAGAACTAAAATTTCACCATTAAGAGTCTAATGATTTATTAGTGAAAAATGGAGCAAAACAGGAGAATTTTGGGAAAGATCAGCAGAGACTGGAATATGGTGGCATTGAAAATAGAAAGTGCCTGTCTGCAGAGTAGGTACAAGCTGGGCAGGGCAGGGGTGGCAGGGTGGTATGTCACAAAGAAAGTATCTGGAGCTAATACAAACACAAATTTCAGAAGGGGGAGAAGGATGGCTTAGGAAGAGGAGAGCTGTACAAACTGAAGTTTGAAACCTGGGGGGCTGTAACATTGCTGCATGGGAGTCACTGGGCCCAGCCTGCAAATTCTCTGCTCTGAGACTGGGAAACCTGGACTTTAAGCTGTGAATCACAGCTCTCACAAGGAAACAAAGAAACTTCAGCAAACTTCATCTGTACAGGTGCCAAAACGGATCTGCTCACCAAATGTTTTGATTATGTTTGAGAATATGTCAGATTTTCTGGCGTTTTCCATCTCTATTTAAACCCAAACTACTTCGCAAGAATTCTGGTGGGAAATTGTCAGTATTGCACAGAAGGTTTGTGACAGGGGAAAGAGGAGAATCCAAATCCAAACTGTGACTTCCTTGTGGCCACCATGGGGCAGGTTCACCATTAGCCCAGTGGTACAGTGTCTCCAAGAGTCTCCTGACTGTCTCCTGAGAGGTGCAACAATGACAGGGCTTCCAACACAGAGGAGGAATAAAATGGACAGAGCAGCTGGGGCAGTGGAGTAGCAGAAGAGAGATATCCAATCCTGCACTGGGATTTCCAATACTGAGGGAAAAAAATCTCATTATTTCAATCAACCTAGAGACACTGTACTAATGCAAAGGATGGTCAAGGACATAAAGACTCTCTTGTTGCACTTATAGTAGCCTGTAATGAAAGCAAAGTAGAAATTTGCCAAACCTTGTCTCCTTTTGGCAATTAACCAAAGTTCTGGCAGAGACACACAATGCAGCTCTCAAAACATTTTTCTTCAGTTAGAGAAGCCTCTACTTTGGTGAGAGGACTGAAATCACAAAACTCCCCAAAAAGGGGAGATGGGTGCAATGCAGTTTTATGTCCAGTACCCATAGAACAAGTTACTGTGATAATTTTCAGGGCATTAATCCCAGTATAGAGTAACATGGTTTTAGAGTAGGTCCAGCCTATCTAGAAGTGGTAACAAGATTCACTCTAGAAATCTGGGAACTACTCATTGAGTTGAATTAAATACACACATGGGAAGTGGAAATTTGGGACAGTTACAGAGGCATCACCACAGCTCACCAGCAAACTACTTGAGCAAATGATGACCACAGACCAAAAAGAGAAGGCAGTTGCAGAGCTGGGACACCCAGGCACAGATTCATTCACTGATCAGGAAAGCACAGCGAGAGCTATACATGTTGTTAAAAGGTTGTCAAGGACAACCAACCAATAACTCATTTTTCATGTCGATGGCAGACCTGAGTATTTTCACATTCAAAAATAAATGATCTGTTCCAAATTCTGTTGAATCATTATGCTACTGACCAGCACCGCGTTACTAATTTTTTGTTTAAAGTCTTTTAGAAAGATTTCCACTAAGGATTAAATAAATAATAATAAAAAAGCCATCCAAACTGTTCACCAAACTGTTCAACATTATGTTCACCACTGCTATGCTCTTATCGTGTCCTATGTCCTGGTCCTGTACCTGGGGAGGAATAACCCCATGCACCAGGACAGGCTGGGGGCCAACCTGGTGGGGGGCAGCTCTGCAGAGCAGGACCTGGGGGTCCTGGTGGACAACAAACTGTCCATGAGCCAGCAGTGTCCTTGTGGCCAAGAAGGCCAATGGTATAGTGGGGTGCATTGCCAGCAGGTCAAGGGAGGTGATCCTGCCTCTCCACTCTGCCCCAGTGAGGAACATCTGGAGAGCTCTGTCCAGCTCTGGGCTCCGCAGTACAAGACAGACGTGGAAAAAATGGAGTGGGTCCAGTGGAGGACTAAGTCAGTCAAGGGTCTGGAGACTCTTAACATGAAAGACTGAGGGAGCTGGGCCTGTTAAGCCTCAAAAGGAGATGACTGAAAGAGAACCTCATTAACATCTATAAATATCTAAAGGGAGGGTATCAAGAGGATGGACCAGGTTCCTCTCAGTGGTTCCAAGCAATAGGACAAGAGGCAACAG
This sequence comes from Daphoenositta chrysoptera, assembly GCA_013397915.1. Classification (NCBI taxonomy): domain Eukaryota; kingdom Metazoa; phylum Chordata; class Aves; order Passeriformes; genus Daphoenositta; species Daphoenositta chrysoptera. Next base: position 1,189,061 of record VZRO01003201.1, on the reverse strand, counting down.
GCATAAACTGAAGCACAGGAAGCTTCACTTGAACATGAGGAAGAACCTCTTTGCTGTGCAGTGACCGTGGAACAGATTGACCAGGGAGGCTGTGGAATCCCCCTCCCTGGATGGGCACAGTCCTGTGCAATGTGCTTAGGATGACCCTGCCTGAGATGGAAGGTTGGATCAGATGACCCCCTGTGGGCCCTTCCAACCTGACCCATTCTTTGATTCTGTGATGTAACAACCACTCTTCTCATGACTTCAGTGATGTTTGAGGCTAATGCTACCCTACTCAGCTCACACCCCAATCTCTGTGATGGATAGTAGCACATAAAATCTGAGGTCCTGGTTACTGCTGCATAAAGTGAAAGACAAGAGTTAAAGCATCTTTGAATTTTCTTTGGTTTTGCAAAACCAGACTGATTTTATGGTAAAACATAAAATCTGATTTCTTAAAATTAGATTTTTCAAATTCATAGATGTTTGAATACAGCTTCCACATTTCTGTGGAGGAGAATGAACCTTTATATTATAGTTTATAATTAAATACTATCAGAAAACGAAGCACTTACAGAGACATGTTTGAAACTTATATATACATTTATATTCAAGCCCTACAGCAGTGGTATTCATTGTGGGCAGTGCTATGCATGTTTAGCTCTGCTGCTTCTCTATTTATGGACAAGCTATGAAAGCAGTTTGTCAGCAACTTTTTTTGAGTGTTCACATTACCAAATACATCCATTCTCAACTCACTCTAATGTAATTATCGAATTCAGCAGCAAGCTGATAACACAGCTAAAGGAAAATCCCAACCTGCCTTAGTGTTTTCATGCTGTAATTGAAAACAGATGGCAACTCGTGTAATTTATGCTTTTCTACAATCAGTAACATGTTGGTATAAGATAAGAATTCTAAGACTGAATTGCATCTGCTTCAACAACACCATATGCTAGTGCACAGCATAAATATTTATCCAAGCCTACTCCATCTTCTCATTTAAAGCTCAATTCCATGAAAAAATGAAAGTACCCTTCAGATACCTTCAATTACCACTGAAGCATCTCTGGAGTGCTTTAAAGAGCTAGAGGCCCAGCATCAAACACTGAGGTATCTTCTTCCCTAAACTCCACAGAGAGGGTTAAATGGAGGCATGTACGTTGTGCCTTATTGATACAATATAAATCCAGTTTTCAAGTTCCCACTAGGGTGCCTTTAGGAGTTACAAGGAAGTTTCTCACTTACAATATCCATGCTTCTTTACCTTTCCCACTACCCTGTAAAAGACTGGAAACTGGATTTCTGATACTTCTTCCTGGAGGAAATTTTTTTTTTTAAGGATTTTTAGACTAAATTATCTTGCTTGCCAAAGGGTTATGCAATCCTCATGTTTGAGGTCAGGTTGGCAAGGACCATCGAATGGGTTTTGTGTTTCTCTGCAGCATGAGGTATGTTCAACTTCATGAGAATCTCACAGTTCAAGTTTCTTCCAACTGCAGGACTATAAGGCACTGGCAATTCCTCTGTCATCACATGATTTTGGGTTGGTTTTCTCCCCACTGGACACTTATAATGTGTGCCTTTTTAGTCTTCCATGTTACAAGCCTGTAATATGTTGTTACTGTGGCAGTACTTGAATTCTTTGGACTAATCAGATAGTACAGATGTTCCTTTGATTGCATGGAATGGGCTTGGTGACCTCGATGAAGTGACATTAGTTGGCTTCTTGACACAGTGGCAACTCAATTACATTTGAGAAGTGGCTCTTATTCTCCTAGTGAAATCATTTGAGAAACTGGACCTGAAATAATAATTTCTGAATGCGGAAGATGAATGCACAGGCAGAAAACTTCTGAAGCCGATCTCCTCCCTGAGCCAGCTTTTAGAGATCAGGAGATCAGAACCATGCTGAAAGGGTCCTGGCTGCACATCACAGTTCCCAAGCTGAGCTCCAAACAGAAGGGGTTGGTACCAGTGACCATACATGGTCCTTCCAACTCCCTGCTGCTGACTGAAATGAAGAAGAAGAGGCTTGAAAAGCTTGAACAGCCACTGGCAATTTCTATGATTTGAAGACTGTACGTGTAACAGCTATAAATACTAATTTGCCAAGAATCAGTTTAAGGAATCAGATAGCTTTCTTTAACGGTAGAGTTGGGCACTGATTTCTCCAGCCAGTGGGAAGAACAGATCATCAGCAAAGTGAGTGAATAATTTGCCCCTCTCATAAGCCTCATACTTAGCTAGGTTTGGTTGTTCCATCACACTCTGTCACGGTTATGGCACACTAAATAACAATGTGATGCATAATTGAAATCACTAGTTTGAAGCCAAGTTGTAACTTTTCAAAGAATATCTGCACCTTAAAAACAGAAATGAACTTACAGAATAAATTACTGAAAAGAGAAAAAGAGTTTTACTGACAACAGCTGGCAATATTTAGCAATGTTATCTGCAGAGAACCAGATTTTTCAGCCAGTCAATAATGAATATTAAAGCAACCGGGGAACTTCAAAATCCTGCTGTTCCTGTCTGCACTGCTGACGATGGCAGACAGCTAAACAGAGCTGCAAATAACTTAGAAGAACACATCGCAACACTGACTCCTTTCATAGCCTCAAGTCGCCTCCAGCTCCCACTTGTCAATGCACTTCCAGCAACCACTCTCCTCGCAGTGCTGCCACAGGCAACCACACTTCAGCAAACCAAGTCCAAAAATACTCTAATAAAGCTAATTGACAAGATATTGACTGAATTATTTTCTCAGCTTCACACCTGAAACCTCAGACTCTGAGTGGTAATCCTATTTACCAGTCCCAAAAGAGTTATCAAGCTTACAGCCTCTCACACATCTTCAGCAGGATCCCTCCTTCATGCTAGCAGGGATTTTGTCAGAAATAAATTGTCTGGAAATAGCCCCAGCAGAGGATGTCACACACAAGGAGATGGCACGCTGAGGTGCAGGTGTGTGGCAGAGCCCAGGGGTCCCAGCCGCTCGTGCCCTGCCCAGTCACAGCCACTGCCCGGGGTCAAAGCTCTGTCCCGAGCTCACCGAGCTCTCTGCTCTCACTCCCAACTCACAGCACTTTGGAGCAGGCCCAGAACCCAGCCAAGCTCAAACTGAAGGCAAGCCACCACTAAGTCCAGCAGGTAGGTTGAGCCTGCAACGTTTACTGCTTTCTGTGATACATGGTAGAATTTTAAATGCACAAACCGAGGTCCTACAGTGAGATTGTAGGCAGCAGTCCTCTCTCAACAGCCTGTCCAGCACAATGCAGAGACAGGAAAATAGTGCTCTCCAAAACACCAAGTGCAAAATCACAAGCTTTACAAATAAAGACACTTCTAAAAACAATTACAGTGGATGCATCTCCTTAGGAGGAAAATCCCTGCTGCTACTGCCAAGAACTTTTCTACAAACTGCAACGCCAAGGCTTGGCTCTTCTTCAAATTCTTGCCCTTTTCATCATAGCCAACTTTCCTTGTTAGCGCTTCTTTGCTGTAGTGCTCTTTCTGCAGACAAAAGCCTCTTGCACCAGCCCACCAGAAGTTACTGTGCCCAAAAGCCTATTTTCAAAGTGCCCTTCCTGCAGCTTCCACACAGGGAAATGTTTAATTTCCAGGAGCTGTCATCTAAAGCCTGTCATTTGATTCCTTCAAATCTGCCAGATTGAGGAGTTCTGTAAACAGATGGATTAAGTGACATAGATTTTTTTAAAATTTCAAATACTGCACTATGATTTACATACTTATTGCCATGGGAACATCTCAACAAAAGCCCTTATTTTCAAAGAAAAACACCATTTCTTCACTACTAAAGGTATTCAGCATTTGCAAAAATGGGGCAACAATTTTCATGTCTGAAGCAGGGCTCATCTCATATAGGGCTATAAATTTTTATGTGCAATTCGCTCTGAAAAAACATTTCATATAGAGATAACAGCTTTGAAAATTGTAAGATCTGTCCTTGTGTAAAATCAAGGCAATATATCCCAGTTTTACAACACTGTTTGTTTCTCTCAGGACAGTGAACTATTTTGCATTCAGCTGTCTTGGTTCAGGTAGACCTCTGCAACCCCATGGGATTACACATATGACACCACAATTGTTTTTTACAAGTCAGGTCTCAGAATTGCTCCACTTTACTGCTAGCTTCTGTATGCATTGAATAAAAGGTGTTGTAAAATACTAAACTCCCAAGTTCAGGATCTAGAATATACACATGACTTAATTATTTATTTTTAAATTTAGGTCCTTTAAATTTTAGGCAGGATCATTATTTGAAAATTATATTCTTCAATAAAAATTGTAACTGTATATAATTCCCTCAGCATTCAAGCTGTTTGCCAGCAGGATGTGTCTGGGTGCTGCACGTACCAACAAGCTCTGCAGCTGCCATTCCCTGTCCCAGGGGTTTTGCCTGCCTGGACTGAAAAAAAAAAATTTTCAAAGACAGTATGTTCTTGAAAGATTCATTAAAAAAAGATACAGCAGCCAGAGAGCAGAAACCCCTGTCATGCACGTGCTAAGGAGGGTCCCATGGCAGGTCTGGCACCGTGCAGTGGGCAGGATGTGCATCCCTGGAGCTGTGGCCTCCAGCTTGGCGGGTGTGAATATCCAGGTGAGAGGCAACTGGGATGAGTGTGATGAATTAGAAGGATGGACAAAATTCATGGCAAACTGGGGTGCACGTGGAATACACCCGAAACCTTCATCTGTGCTGCCGCCATACAATAAAGCATGGCATAAACTGGTAACTTAATCTTTCTGGCCATTGGAGCAGATGTAGCAGATAACTTAATTTTCTTGCTTTTATCTGTACTTAACATAATACTTTTCTTTTATTTTTTTCTTTGTACAAGGCAGAGATGAATTCACAGATATTTGCAGGATGTGATCCAAGCCCACAGGTAAGTCAATGGAATCTGCATTAGCACTGCAAAAGCTAAAAGTGGAATGTGTATTTATATTTATTTATATACTGATTCTTAAATCACTTATGAAACTATTTCAGCTCCTTATGAAATATGAAAGTATCATCCATTGTTCTTTCCAAATTGTGTTGAATTGTGACTGCTTTGCACTGAACAATGGGCTATGCTAGCTTCACTTTCACTAGGTATGTCTGACTTGGCCTGTTCCTATACAGGCAAAGTCCAGAAGCTGCATAATCACATAAATTGGAAAGTAAAGAAAGAAAGAAAGTAAATCAAAAAACCAGAACACCACCACCACCAAAACCAACCAACTATGTGAATAAACACCCACCTCAAAAAGGGAAGAGGTCAAGAAGGCAACTTGGAAAGGATAATCGAGTCTCATGTGAAAAATAGAGTTCAAGAATCTCAAGGACAGAAGAAAAGAAACAGGAGGGGATTGAAAGGCAACAGAACTCACAGTGCACAAATGCCTGAAACTGAAACAAAGGCACTCAACACTGGCAACAAGAGCACCTCTCCCTCCCCAAATACAGGTAGCCCAAGACCTTCACTGAGCAGCACAACCTCCTCTGGTCAGTCATCCCGTTTTGAGAACCCACCTTCATCCCAGCTGCGGCCGCTGGCCCGCTGGGGTCCACAGCCTGGATGTGGCAGGGTTTGCTCCCCCGCACCACAAAGCCCCAGCCCACGGCGTCACCAACGATCTGGAAAGAGGAAAGGACACGAGCACTTTCAAGCAGCTCTACGAAATTCAAGGGGGTGACTTCTTAATGGTCCAAAATGTAATTTCAACATCTCTACACTTCCAACACATAGTAGAGTACAGGCTGCTACGTCACTCATGGGAAAGGCTCTTTCCAAATTACTCCTCTTGCTTTTAGTGGATTTTTTTTTGCTGAACTAGGAGGCGGTAAAAGCAAAGCTTCCAATTACTAGGTTCAAAAGCATCTTTAAAGAAATAATTAATGTGAGTTGAATTTTCTGTCCCATCATATAGAAAGACCCTGGTAGAAAACTTCAGTTTGGGTAGGTGATCCACTCCTGCAGAGGAGGAGCACCAAGTCTGGATGGGTTTGTATAATACAAATATTACTGGCTTTATGTAATTTTACACCCCTTTTAAGTCAGCAGTATCACGCTAGCATAAAGACAGGATAAACAAGTGCCGAATCAGACCTGAAATTTGTGGAAGAACTGATAATGGAGTTTGGGATTTTAAAGTACAAACCTCAGCAAATGCAAATAAGCTCTAATTATCCCATCAGCAAATGGGATTTCCCTATGCATATAACATGCAGAAAATAAAGAATACTGAAGACATACCGTAAAAGTTTTTCTAACATATGGGGCTCCGGGCATCAAGAGCTCATCAGCAGTCACAGGTCTCTTTAATACTGTGGAGGTACAGAAATGAATATTCAATGAAAACATTGCTGTGGAGTTTCTCCTAATAAAAAAGATACAGTGTCAGGATACCTCTTTTTGGCCCCACTTCCCATTCATGCTTTCAGTTCTTGCAGACTTGCTTGAAAGTAGTAAGAGAACCAAGAAGAAGCCTGCAGAATAACTCTGAGTATAAATGATGAGATCTTTGGAAAATGAGGGCATTTAGCCAACAGACTTTGTTGTCTGCAATCAAAATACCCTGAACACAATCACAAAAATCAGAAGTGACTTTTCACATGTCCAGTCTTGAAGGAAGTGACCAACATTCCTGGCATGGAGCAGCTTTCCTTCCCAGCTTACTGTGTACTTGTTGGGTGCTCTCTGCTATTTCACCTGAGTTGGGTTTGAATCACAGAATTAAGCAGCAAGAAAATCCTGCTCAAGTGAGGAATTATCTCAAGAGAGTTCTGCAGCTGTAGGCACAGACCTGTAACTCCCATCTTATCCAAGGACAAACTAGGTAACCTAGAGGTGTCTGGGATTTTACCAGTAAGTTTCTGCAGGTCCCCTTTGCCTTGCCATGTAATGGCATAACTTTCCTCTGAACAAAGTAAATCTAAAGTTCTGCCAAAGCAAATCAATACCATGCTGTGTACCACTTTTCATCTTTCTATAAATGCTTCACAATACAGAGGACAACATAAAGATATATGCTGTTCACCCTATTTGCCTGCTTCACCCTTAAAATTATGTGTTTTTCTTTTAGTGATAAATAATTTTGACAATGTCTGTCTTTTCAGTCACAGGTGGGAAACAAAATTTCTCACAGATGGTATTTGAAGACATTCTTGAGTTTCTTAATGACATTCATGGGAGCAGGGAAAATTCTAGCAGACAAACCAATAGTTTTTTGTTTTTTTTTTTACTTTCCCATGCATTTTACAAACTGTCATTTAGCCAGTGTTACACTTTGTAGAGCATGTCTGGTCAACGTGAAAAAACTGAACGATTGTGCTCATTTGACAAGTCAGAATCAGGTAAATCATCCATGCAGGGCTCCCTTATGTGCCTCCCTTCATTATACCTCCAGAAATTTTTTTTTGTTTGATGATTGTTTTTCTACATGATTGGTCAAGTCATGACCTGGGTGTTTTTTAAGTGCTTGCCTGCAAGAGAGCTTGTCTGACAATAAATACACCTCTGACTTTTGTTTATTAGCACGTAGTTCAGCAACAGCTCTGGGTCTGGATAGCAGGAAGCTATTTGTGAAAAAAGTCTCTTTATAGTCAGCAGAGGATTAAGAATTCCTCATAACATTTACATCTGACAGCCTTATGTTAACCTATGCGAGCTGACGTGTGGATCTGTACTTGTGCTCTGGGAGAAATAACCCTGCATTGCCAGTAATTGTATAATTCTTAAAAATCAGTCTGTTTATAAGCCCATTGCTGTCTTCTTCCAAATATGAGTCTGTTAAAGCTATTCAGAGTTTGAAAACTAGTCCTAAGGGAAAATTTCTTCTAAAAAATTTATGCAAGATCAACATAATCCTATTCTTTTTCTTCCAGTGTTGTGTAATCAGCTGCATTAAAATAAACTTGTTCTCACTACTCATGGGCTGACACTTCATATAAAATCAGAACCATAAATGAACAGAATAGTTGGCATACTTCAGATAACACACACATTTATGGATAGCACATGAATGCTATTTTATCTGTCCCAGAAAATTCTCCAGGATGTAATTAATATACTGGGGACAAACAGCTCCCATACAAAAGCTACCAGAGGGTTTCTGGAAAGTATACCTGAGAGATATCCTGCCAAAACATGATACTGCAGCACCCTTTATTTAGTGGCAAGCCCCTTGCATAAAGGGGTGAGCACACTGGAAGGTGGTGCTGAACAGCCAACAGCAACACACTCCCAGGATGCGATGGCCACTAGAACTGAGAGCACTTCCCAGGCTGGCAGCAGGTCTGCTGCAGGGGGTTATGGCTTCTGAGCACATAATCCTACTGAGTCCTTCCAATTATTTTAGTTCAGAGCTTCATACTGAATTCCCAGCAGAGCTTAAGCAGAGCGAAGGAAATGTGCTAACAGGAGAGAGAAGGAAAATATCCTTCCCTTTCTGATGGCCACTCTGCACAGCAGGAATTATATGCACTTTAATTCGCTCATCTCCAGAGTAAACGGTCAATGTTTTGAACAGCATTCACCTAGTGCTTGAGGCACTCTCTTGTAATCATTTCAAATGCCAGCATCCTTCTGAAAGCAAAGATTACACATATCCACTGAAGCCTTACCCCACTGTACAGTACTCCCCACACCACTGGCAGAGACTTGGTGAATTTGAAATAACAAGGAACTCAAAGGGCAGCAGGGGCCCTGTTTGATATTCGGGGCTGTTTCTGAGGGAAACAGAGAGGCTGAAACAATATCTATCTTGGTCTGTTTTTCCCCTTCCAGATGTACAGTAAGAAGCAATTTTAAGTGAACTGTGGAAGAATGGGTGTGTTTAACCTTCCGGCGTGGGATAGGAAATCCTTTCAAAAGGAAAATAAGCTTCAATGCTACTTCCACCTTCTGAACAGACCACTGTAAGACTTAGAACAAATGAAAATGTTCAAGTGGTCTCTGACAAGCTCAAACAATGCTGCCCCAGTTTTTTTTAGAGGCTGCTGTTTTCTGAGAGGTGTTATTTCACAGCAGCTCAAGCAGTCACTGGATAGTTAAACCCTCCTCTGACTTGCACCTAAGGAATGTCTCTAGGAGGAGATTTGAACCGGTTCAGAGCTTGGCAGAGAAGAGGCAAATCGAGGCCTCTGACTGCATGTCCTCCTAAGAGATAAACAGCAGCTCAAACCACAATTATGGACTTGACACAGAGATTACTGGAGGCAGACATCTGGCTTGTGTTCAACAGGACTTCAGGCTAGAAGATGATAATAGTTCCCTCTGGCCTACAAAACCTGTGACACTGTGAATTTTTAATGTATTCTTGGAAACATAAGCTTAGGCCTGATAATAGGCATTCTTCACGTCGCCTTCTCCCAGAGAGATGCCTGCACCCTGGCTGCTGAGCATCGTAAGCCAAGCTGGTGCTCACCAGATTTGGGGTTGCAGAGCACGGGGGGGCTGCTGCTGAGTGTTGGGCTACTGCTGAAGTAGCCACTGCTGCCACAGCTGCTCATGCTGCTCCTCCGCACCGCCGACACAATCTTTATCTCCTTGGTGGGACTCACTACAAGCAGAGAAGAAAACAAAGAGAGAATGGTGCTACCAGTTATTAAGCCATTTCCCTGTTTCTTTTTAAGAAAAACATCAGCAAGCCATGCTTTCACTGACAACACTGGGAATAGGTTAGTGTGTCCTACATTGTTAGAAGAATGCATGAGAGTAATGCTGTAACTAACAGGATGGCTGAACTGCTCCCATTGCAGTGTTTTCTAAGAGGCATTTCAATATAGGGAGCTACGTTTTTTCAGTTTTCCTTTCCCTTCTTTCAGTTCTTACTAGATACTGCTGTACACAAATGCTGCAGGGTCCCTTCCCCTCACTTTTAATCTTGAAATCTCCACATAGAATGTTACGACAAATTACTTTCAGTTTGGGGGACCTAATCAGTTCAGTTTGAACATCTACACTAAGTTTTGATCAGCATCTGAAATGCCATTGATACAGATGCACCCCAGGGAGCTATAGGTTTGGTAAACTGAATGAATGGACAATCCCTAAGAACAGGGACACATAATACTCAGCCCTGCTTTTTTTTCTAGCACTGAAACCCGTTGTCCAAAACAAATTTTTTAATATTCCACAGAGTCACTCTACGTACAGCAGTATAATTAATGAGTCACCTGAGAGAAAGCTGGTGTGTTTCCTGTTGTCATGGTTCTGTTTGCGCAGGCAAAACGGGCTGTCATGGCTTTCTGGCATCAAGCGGGATTTCTCCGTGAGGAGCTCCATTAATCGTCGCCGCCGGCGGAAATTCATCCTGCACTGGTACAGCAAGTTGCTGTCCATAAAATGGTGCTTGTTGGACACTAGGAAAAGAAATGGATAGAAAGTCTATGCCTGGTGGGCACAGAAAGAAGTCCAAGCCTACCCATGTGCAGCTTGTGCACTTACAGACCTTGCTGTAAGGAAGCACAGCTCAGAGCTCTCCTCTTCCCCTGGGCAGACTCAGAAAGAGGAGGAAGGTGGTCAGCTTCACATGGGTGGCTTCAGTACACACCCTTCATAGCAGCAATAACAACTAGGAACTGTGGTGGCAAATGCTGTGAAGAATCTTTTACACCTCTTTGATTAATGACATGCACTTCTTATTGCCAAGTGGAAACAGGAGTACTTTACCTCTCTGTGACAGGTTGCATAATGGTCCACCTCCACTCACGCTTCCTCTGTGTGCTGCTTGCTGCTGCTGCTCACTACAGACCAGACTTAGTTCCTTACGTCAAGTTTTGTGTAAATTCATCTAGGACAGCCCCTGGGAGCTCTGTCCAACTACCTTGATCAGAGCTACAGGGCAGCAAAGAATCAAGACCTGTGTATTTCCTCTGTCTTGTTCACCACAGACACCATGTCCCAGACATTTCCTGCAGGCCACTTCCCCCCTTCGCACGGATACACAAGGTTTGGGAACAGGCACCTGGCCAAAAATCATTTCTTACATAATCAACAAAAATCTTAATCGCAACCTGTTTTGACACTGAGAGCAGATCTCAGGCTGCTGGTGTCAGAGCAGGAGCACCACACCTATCCCCAGAGTGCAACATCACTGTAATGTCTGCGTGTTCACTGCCACCGACGCTGCCTCTTAACAGCGATGAAAAACGCAGGAGTTGGATGGAGCTCTGTGCCAGGTCCTGAAAGTGCTCTGACTCCTGCAGGTCCTGATTGCAGGAAAGCCCTCTGGAGTACTCTCTGCATCAGTACTGCAGCATCTAAAATAGCTGCAGTAGGTGTCTGGCAGCATTCTTCTTCATTTTCACCCAGCTTTTGAGCTCACGTTCCACAGAAATAATTTCCCACAGCTGACCTTTTCAATGAAGAATCCAGATTCTGGATTTTCCTAGTTTATAAATAACATTTCTTGCAATACTAACCCATACAAACTGGTGGGCTATAGATATTTATGTGTAAAGTGTAAACAGCAACACAGGCAGGCACTGAGGTCAGTCAAATCTAGGATTACATGACTCAGTCACTTGGCCTCCTACTGCAGACACAGAGCTTTTGCTCTGCCCAACACATGGGTTCCAAAAACCAGCAGAGTCCAAGGTGCTACACAAGACCCAGAGCCTGGAGCCCTGCTGGCCTGCTTTCCTTTCAATTCTCATCCCCAACACAGTCTTTCTTGCTCTCATCCCTTCTTAACACCTCCCTGTGTCTCAGGTTACTCTTCATGGACCCCACAGAACTACACCACACATGACAACCTTGCAAAATAGTCTGTATTTACACATAAACTGCCAGTAAGTCATTTGATGTTTGTGAGCTGAAGAAATTACCTCAAAGAGGAAAATGTCCAGCCACCTTCTCCAGGGATGCCAAGTCACCCAGATGCAGAAATTGCCTTATGAGGTCAGACCATCTTGCATAGAAGCATGTCCCTTGCTTGCCTGGGTCACTCTCAGAGAAGCCACTGTCTGTACAAATGGACTTCTGCCTTTGGGACACGAGGAATAATCAGGACACAGGAACTTTGTGAACAGCACGTGCTTGTGCCCAAGCTGCCACACAGGCCATCTGCCCCAGAGCCACGCGGGTAGGCTGTAGGGCATCCCTCAGCTTGCCTGGCTCTTCGGAAGAGCCTGTGCCACTCGGCTTTTGTCTGCTTCATTTTGGTGCTAAATCTGTTGTGTCCTCGGATGCAAAATGGCTTTGTGAAGGCCAATTTAGCATCACAAGTAACTCGTTACTGTCTTCTGACACGTTAATTAGTGCAGGCACACACTGCTGCTGCGCTGCCCATTTTGGATACATATCATACGCAATACTATCAAACAACACTTACTAACAATCACTGGTTTTGAAGAATGGAAGTAGAGGAGGAGAGATTTGGAGATTTGCCTACATTCGCCAAAAGATTTGCTATCAGAGGCAGACTCAGTACGTAGGTGTTCGCAGCTACCAGTTTCATTTTAAGATCACTGACATAATAAGTAAAAGTAGCAATATCTATCAATATCTTACCACATTATTAGAATAACCTAATTAAAAGACAAAAAAAAAAAAAATTAGGTCCTCTTAAACTCAATCTTAAAAAGATAAGCTGTACTTTTTCAGCACTACTGCAATTTATAACCTTAAATGAAAAAGAGCTCCACAAATGCTCCCTTGGAAAGAGAACTACTGTGGCCAACCATTCACAATGTAAGAAATATCAGTATGGTTTCTGAGTCAAGTTAAATATTATGACCCCACAGTTTTTAACTAAAATTATTCAGTTGTTTGTGTCATTAACTGAAGTGCTCTGACAGTACTCAGAAATTATGATAATCAGAGATAAACACACACTCCTGCTGCAGACATTGTCAAGCACTCTGAAATTCAAGAATTACTGACCATGAAACTAGATAATGTAAACATTTTATGCCAAGATAGTGAACATATTTTAGAATAATGATACTTGTTTTGACTGAAATATTGTAATATTTATATACTTAAAACAGCAAATCTTAGCTTCTCCACTGAAGTCAATAATCTCTGCTGTTACTATTTCAGTCCATAGAAGGGTAAATTTTTATACAATAAATGAGTGCAAGTGGAAAAGCTAAGTCCAATGACTGTGTGTTGGAGAATATTTATTTATGATTTACACAACAAAGGGTTTTGCAGCCAAAATGCTTATGACAAGTAGCGTCAGTATAGAAGTTGGTGTTCTCCTTGGCTTTCATATTTTAACCTCCTTATTTCTAAGGATAGTTCACATATCATGTGTTTGTAGCATCATGTAATTTTTTACAGATTTAAAAAGAAGCTAAAAATATAAACAGGAGTAGTATAGCTCAGATTGCCTCCTTGTGCATACATCACCAAATAAAATCTCTCACCAAAATTATTACTGTGCCTCATGGAGCTCTTTTCCATTTTTTCTTTTAATCATCTGACTTATTCATGATTTGTGATTAAATGTCCAGGCTGTGACTCTGCCTAAGGATGAGTGTATCTGGAAAGGCGTGGAAAAAGGGATTTCCAGAGCACGGATCAGAAGGAAGAGGTTGAGGAGGGCGAGGCAGATGAGGAGAGGGGAAGGCTCTCCTCAGGTGCAGCGGCTGACTTTCAGCAAGAACCAGGAGAAGCCACCCGTGCCCCTGTCCTTGGTAAATCAGCTGTGTGAATGCTGGGTGCAGAGCACTCACAGCAGGTCGGGTTTGTTGCGCTGGCAGCTGCTGGGTGAGAGGTGCAGGTGCAGTCACGGGTGCTCAGCTCAGCTGCTTTAGCTGCCCACATCTTGCTGCAAGCAGCAGAGGAAAGAGGGGGTGGAAAGCTTTTCCAAACCGATGGCAGAATGCTGAGAGGGCTGCACAGACTTGCCCAGGAGCGGTTTCTTTAAAGGTAATTTAGAGGTTGTTACCTCTGGGTGTTGACTCAGAGGCAGCAGCAGATAAACTTGTGGCAGCTGACAAGGCTCTTGCTCCAGGTATCTGCACCTCTCGGGGAAGCTGCTGCTCTGGATAGGGATTGACATTACTACTCCTGAATTAGTTCACTGCTCTTCACGGTGCATAGAAAAGCAAAGTGGCACCCATTTCAGGTTGTCTTTAACAGTCACGCCATGGCTGGCGAGTGTCAGGACCTTGTCTTTGTACATTATCAGGGTGATGCAAAGAGCAAGGTGGGGTGACTTCATGTTTCTCGTTCCAATTTAATTCACGGCTGTTCAGGTGGCAACATGTTCGTGTTACAATGTGCACCTTATGCAACAGAAAGAAATGTACCAGAGTAAAGTAAAAATATGGTGACTGGCAACCCCCAAAACCATTAAAGTACGCAAGAGCATTTATGTTCCTGGAAGGAAAGGCACAAACACTAACATGTATTCATCGATGTCAAACTTTGGAGGTAGGGTCACAACCCACCAGTCTAATCTCCCACATACACAGGCCACAAATTTCTCCCAGAAACAAAATTTAACAACTATCTTTTAATCTTACCAAAAAATTAGTTTACTCATACTTTAAAGCATTTATTGACCACTTTACTCTTCCCTTTACAAGCTATTCAAGCCTTCAGTCACTTGCCCTGCCAGACAATAAAGATTTAACTCAAAGCTGAATTTGCTTAACTTTAGCTGCTAATCCCTGGATTTTGTCACACCTTCATTAGAAAGTTATGTACAATCTGGTCAAAAATCCTTGCAAAGAAGTCTGAAGAGATGAAGCCAACTCTCAAATGTATCTTGTATCACCTGAATAAATACTACCCCCTAAATTCTGACCTTTTTTTAGCCCTCCTTGAGTCCTCTTCAGAATTTCTTTATCTTTACTAAAAATCCACTTCTCAGAACTGCATGCCCACAATTACAACCTCACTCCCCTTTTCTTACTGGCTGTTGTTCTTTTTGTACATCTCAGGCTCACAGTTACTACTGCACTGTACTGCACAAATAGGTTAAAATGGGAATAATTTGTGCCCTGCACACCCTCCTTTCCCTGCACAGCACTGCTCCACAGCAACGAGTGGAGCCTGTATTCTCAGTTCCTAGATGTATTGCCTTGTATTAACACCATTAGCTATACAAAAAAACCATCACTTTTGGGGTAATGACCATTTAATTAACAGAGTTCAATTATTTGTTTACTGTCTCATCTGTCCTTAGAGTTTGCAAATTTCATTGGCAAGGGTTTTAGCTGGTCATTCACCATTTATGTTATTGTTAAGATGAGAAAAATCAGAATATTTATTTTGGATTTTCTCTGGGAGCGCTTAATGTTGCAGCTTTGGTGCTTCTTGTGCCTGGCTGCTTCACAGTTTCTGTTCAGATACATAAAATATAAATAGCAACATCCATGCAAATCTTCTTTCAGCTTCTGATTCTGACATAAAATCCCAGGATCTGCATGGAGCTCAAACAGCCTTTTCCACTTTTTCAAGGAGGCTGATGCACAGCAGAGATAGAAATATTAGCTTTACACTGATTTCATAGAACTGAGGAAGCTTTAGAAAGTACAAAAGCCTATTTTAATAAATGGTATGACTCATGCCTGAAAAATCAGGCCATTTTCATAACTGGCTTTTCCCCCAAATCCCTCCCACCACTTCAATTTCCCATGATTTTTAGCGCTGATAATCTGTGTACATCTCCACTGCAGTGATTAATGCTTTCTACCAGCTGAGAGCTGCAGTCCCCAGTCGGACACATCCAGTGAGGTGCTCCAGCTGCTCTGCACGTCCCCAGAAACGGAGCTGTCACCAAGCAAGCTCGTGGCTGGAGGGAGCAGTGGGAAGGAGATCAAAGTCCCACGAGGAGCCAGATGAGCAGCCTTCCTCAAGAGAGCCGAGGACACACTGAAGTGTGTGCTCATTTGTTTGTGTGAGAGTGTGCTTGTGCTAGGGTTAAGAGGAGGAGGTTATAAAACACGAGCAGAGTGTATGGATTTTTCAGTGTGGATATGTCATATCTTTCTCCACTTAAAGACAAAAGCAGCACTGAACTCTTTCCAGCAGTGCACAACACATTTCCAAGCCTTTCACTGTACAAGGCAGCAGCCTCAGTCTATTCAAAAGTACACTTTATCTTTTTAATGAGGTCGTTTCCTCTCTTAAAATGATGTGAAATGCAGTTTGAAGTTGCAGGAGATCATTCTAGACCTTCACTATTACTGGCTGCAATTGTCTGTGCCTTCGTATAGCAAGTCACAGATGACCATACCAGTTCTGACCTCTGGAGTGGCAGGACATTACCCCAAAAAGCTGACATCGTGCCAAGAACAAACGCAGGATGATGGGACATACACGGACAGGCTGCAGGGGCTGGGAGATTATCTGAAGGAGAGCACAGCTGGAGCTGCTTCCCCCAAAGTGTGCCCAGGGAAGGGTCTGGCTCCCACTCCAGGTCATTTTGCTTTCTCGCTTCCCTCTCCAAAGCAGAACCAGTGTTTAACAGGGAAGGAAACAAATCAACACATAAAATACTGGTTCCTTAAAAAAAAGGCCTCTCTCTATGGATAGCACAGAGCTTGCTGAGCCAGCCTCCTCTGTGCCTCAGGCCTTTGGCCAGCCCACTTTTGGTGCCTTGCCAGAGAAACAGTGGAAGTGTGTGTCCACTTTGGCTTTCACGGAGCAGTGGAGAGTCCGTGGGCTTGGCAAACGCTGACAGCAGCTGAGACCTGCAGAGAGTGGCTGTGTCCTCACCCCCCACTGCCCACCTCTGCCACACAGCCCAGCCACTCCTGTGCTGCCCCTCGCCCTCTCCTGCCTTGCACCGACACACGAGTGGCTGGAGGAGAGTAACTGGCGCTTTATTCAGCACTGGACAATGCTTTTCCCACTCCTCTCAAAGCCTTCCTGTTTTTCTGCTAATCTGGCACTGCAAATGCATTTTAATAATGGCACCTATTCAGATTAGTTTCCTTTTACAAATTGATGAATTCCACCTGCTTGGATCTCCCACAAATCCAGGGCGAGAGACTACAGATGTTCAGTGAGCACAGGGCCCTGGATCGTGGGTCTTGGATTCCCTGCACTGTATAAACACAACACCTGCATTTCCACCTTTTATGAATGTTTATATGCTACGCACACTGTAGATAAGCCCACCTGTGCATGTATTCAACCAGCATGTTAAACTCTCGGCAGTGCAGCTGTACTAAATTGTATTTTTTTCTTATTTGGATTACAAGGAATTCACTTTCAACAGACAGTGGATCTAAGCTTGAACTGCTCTTGTTTCCACTGATCGCCTCGTATAAAACTGCAAGGCAGATTCTGGCCCTGAAATACAAAACCCAGAGAGCTGTTCCAGCTCATCCTGCTAAGGGTGAAGTCAGCAAGTGTGTCCAGAAATAAATAGGTCCTGGAACTGTAAGTAGGTCCAGAAAAAAAAAGCTGTGCTATAACTACGCTCTCTGAGCTATAACTAGGAAGGGCTTTCTGAGCTGTTTCAATGAACTGTAGTATATTCATGTAGTCCAAAAAAAGTCTAGACAACTTTTATACTGTCTTTAAAGCATCAGGATTTCAGTAGAAAACTGTCAAAAGTTCCTTGGGAACTGAAATTCAGGGTATCCTTTTCTTGTTAAAGTGGTATGTTCTGATCAGTGCATTAACATGTTACTTCTGCTGCCTTAAAATAGGTATGCAGATACGTGTTTCTATATACATTTTGTCTTTCCAGCCAGTTTGTCATCTATTTGCAGTCTATTTTCAAATACACATTACTTACTCTAGCATGAAAAGCCAGTGTTGAATCACACACATTTCAGCAGTCTTTTTGGTTTGTATATGAGGATTTATCATCTTTAATTTAGTAAGTTTACAGAACATAGCCAACTGCTTTTCTTTGCTTCCAAATAAAGTATGGAAAGTACAGTCTGTGGCAAGGGAAGCAGAAGATGAAAAGGCCCATCTGGGTATCTCTTTTTTTTTTGTTGCAGCTGTTAAAAACTGAAACCCATTCTCTGTCAGAAAAATAGAATTCAATAGTTAATATGAGAAGAATTTTTCATATGTTATTTACATAAAGCATAGAGCATGTGGCTCTTTCAAAAACCAAATCCATTCTCGCTGTAGATAAAGACAACTGCAAGAAGAGCACAATGAGAAGCTGACAGACTAAGGAGCTGGCAGTTTATACAATTACATACAAAGTTCTTATTCTTTGACTTCTTACAAGGGCAAAATCATGAAAAATATGCAAAGTGGTCTCCAGATTTAGCATAAGCAGCTGAATTACCATGGCTGAGGTTACTGTCCCTACGCATGGGAACTGCCAGGGAAGAGCTGCCACACAAACAACTGAGTGCTTCTGCCTGGCATCAGCACAGGGGGAACAGGACCTATAACAAAAACAAAACTGGGTTGCAGGACATCGCAGGCTAACTGAAGGCTTGTGTTTTACTGATCAA
The DNA here is from genome assembly GCA_013397915.1 of Daphoenositta chrysoptera. Taxonomy (NCBI): domain Eukaryota; kingdom Metazoa; phylum Chordata; class Aves; order Passeriformes; genus Daphoenositta; species Daphoenositta chrysoptera. Next base: position 1,170,676 of record VZRO01003201.1, on the reverse strand, counting down.
TTTACATGATCTGCAAAAATGTGATGTTTTATAATTTTTAGTATGATGAAAGCTTGGACATAACCAAGGGCTGATGTGATTCAGGTTTCAGATCAACTAGAAAAATTGTTTTTAAAAAATACACGTTAATTTTAGAGGAGAAAGCCTATGATCACTTAAGCCAAGGATTTATGGTATGCTTCAATGATCCTTATAAACTGCTATCTGGAGTTGATACTTCCAAGAAAGGGGTTCCAAAGAGAAATCTTGAATTAAGGAAGTGTATATTTCACATACATGGCAAGTTTTCACTTTTTAAGTGAATCATAATCAGCTAATCCTAAGCAGTTGGATATCTAAGGTAAATATAGCAGCACATACTTCATTATTCACAGCAATTTTAGAAGAGAAGGAAAGCTTTTCAACAAAAGAAAGAGAAATAATACTTGGTTAGATATTTAATCAACTTCCACAATTATAAAAAACTTTCAATTGCATCATGTGTCTTGATGCTTAAAACTAAATGCACTGATCATCTTCACAAAGGAAATTCTGCTGTATAAAGGTACAAAGTCCTTGCAAAGAATAGGGAAAATTAAAATAGATATAAGACTTTCCTGCAGAGACAGGGACATAGCACGTGTCAACATTTACTGTTCTCACTAAGTCACTACTAAGTGTTTGTTTTCATCTCTGAAAGTAATTTGCACAGTGGAGTTTGCTGATAAAAGATTAACTCTTAAAAGGAGATAAGCACCTGCTTCTGTGCAAAGCCAGCAGAACACGTCTACTCTGAACACACCAGGTCTGACCAAGTGCAAATTATGTCCAAAAAACTTTTTAAAGTTGAATGGTATTTTAAATGAGGCTGGAGGCTGCAGATACTGATATCATGCCTAAGACATCTTACCACGTATTTATTACCATCATAAAATCCTAGCACTTACAAAATCATAGAATCATTTAGGTTGGAAAAGACCTCTAAGATCATGAAGCTCAACCATAAACCTGATGCTGCCAAGTTCACCACTAAGCCCTGTACTTAAGGGTCACATCTACACATCTTTTAAACACCTTCAGGGATGGTGACTCCACCACTTCCCTGGGCAGCCTGTTCCAATTCTAGACAACTCTTCCAGTGAAGAAATTTTTCATAATATCCAACCTGAGGCCTTTTCATCTTGCCCTGTCCCTTGTTACCTGAGAGAAGAGCCTGACCCCCACCTGGCTACAGCCTCCTGTCAGGGAGTTGCAGAGAGTGACAAGGTCTCCCCTGAGCCTCCTTTTCCCCAGGCTAAACACCCCCAGCTCCCTCAGCTGCTCCTCACAGGGTTTGTGCTCCAGACCCTTCCCCAGCTCCGTTGCCCTTCTCTGGACTCGCTCCAGCCCCTCAATGTCCTTCTTGTAGTGACAGGCCCAGAACTGGACACAGGATTTGACGTGTGGCCTCACCAGTGCTGAGTGCAGGGGGACATCACTGCCCTGGTCCTGCTGACCTCAATTTCTGATACAGGCCAGGACACCATTGGCCTTCTTGGCCACCTGGGCACACCCTGGCTCATGTTCAGCTGCCATCAACCAGCAGCCCCAGCTCCTTTTCCAATGGGCACCTTTCCAGCCACTCATCTCCAAGCCTGGAGTGTTGAATGGGGTTCCTTGCATTGGGCTGTTGTGACCCAAGTGCAGGACCCAGCACTTGGCCTTGTTGAACCTCATGCCACTGGCCTTGGCCCATCAATCCAGCCTGTCCAGATCCCTCTGCAGAGCCCCCCTACCTTCCAGAAGATCAACATTCCCAACTAACTTGGTGTCATCCACTAAGCCACCTTGATAAAGATCTCCTTAATAAAGATAATAAGGAAAACTGGCCCAAATATGAGCCCTGGCCCCAATACCAAGCCCTGGGGAATGCTCCAGGCCTGGCCATCCAGCCAATTCTTTACCCAGTGAAGAGTGCACACATCCACACCACGGGAATACAGTTTCTGCAGGAGAATGCCATGGGAAACAGTATCAAGGGCTTTACTGGTCTAGGCAGAACACCTGTTTCAAAGAAGACAGCTCCTAGCCTGTCATCTCCAAAAGAGACTCTTCCAGCCCTCAATCATTCAGGAAAGCAAAGCCTTGAGAACTCATCACACCTATTCTGCTGCTAGTCTGAGTCTGGGAATCCGCATCCCAACCCCCTGGAATAGAGTGCACAGCCACGCAAAAGGCTTGGTGCTGAACTGTGCTGTGGTCACTGCTCAGGGAAGGTGCTGGGGGGATGTCAGGGTAGAAATTACACCAAGCACATGGACTTGAAGGTCAGCAGCAGCTTGGGAAACCAGAGCAACAAAAGAGACAGAACGTGATCTGGCACGAGAAGATGATTTCTGCTGCTCAGACCCCCATTTGTCGCAGGGTCAGTGGCACACACTGCACCATCTGTGGTACAAGGCAATCCCTGTTTACATTCCACAATATATTGAAAAGTATTCAGAAATGTGCTATGGTGTGCTTGCTGCCACAGAGGAAATTCAAATATTCATCTTGCAAACTGTAGATGCATCCTAAGACAGCATTGGTTTCTCTTAACAGTATTAACCAGATTTTAAAATTTAAACCTTTTATCACTGGAGATCCCAGACTTTAAAAATTTCTGCAAGGCAGGCAGATGTTTCTCCATCCCTCAAGCTTTTATATCCAATGAGTCCTTGGAGGAGGACAGGAAGGCTCTGCCTGTCATGTCAGCAGTGCTCTGCTGCTGTGGCTGCAGGTGCAGGGTAAATTCTGCAGCAAGGGCCATAAGCAAGTATGAGCCAAAAATTGCTCCATGAAAAGCTCTGTGAATACCCTCCTTCAGCCTTGAACATCTCAGTGTCTTTGTTTTATAAACCGAGAAAAGGCTGACTATGTGTGGATGCTCACATTGTCCTCTGCCTGCCCCCAGACCATCTTCTTCTCCTGTTGCATGTGAATTTTGACCACAGTGGCTAATCTGTCCCACCATGTCCATTTGAAGAAGAACTAAGAAAGATCCAGTCACCTGGAGGAAAGTTTTTATCTATTAATATTACCAAACTGTACATACCTCACCATACTAGAAATGGGCTTTTCTACAGCTGAGAAATGTGTTCTGTGCACCTTTTGTCCCTGCCTTTAATGTATGTGCATCACCAAATTTATAATTCTTCCCACAATCTTTATTCCTATATTCTAGATGAAGGCTATCAGCATTAACAAATGCCTAGTAACTACTGGCAACTACAATTCCAACACAAGCCTTCAAGAAATGTACAATACATAATTCCCTGCTACTTATGGGGGTTTTATTGCATATTACATGGGGGTACCAATTCACAGAAAAGGAAATCTGGGTCCTATTTGTGAAAATGGTGGTTTTTGGGTTATGATTTCACAGATTCACAGAATATTCTGAGTAGGAAGGGACCCACAAGGATCATCGAGTCCAGCTCTTAAGTGAATGGCCCATATGGGGATCAAACCCACAACTTTGCATTGTTACCACCAGGCTCCAACCAATGGAGCTAATCTCAGTGATTCGTGTGGGCCAGTGAGATTTTGGCAAGAAGCAATTCAGCACTTAAGCACATTTCATCATTTCATGCATGGCAGGGGAAATGTGTATAGTTACTTATATCCAAAGAGATCAGGCAGATTACTTTAAAAGAGAATTTGATGCTTTTACAGCGTTCATACAATTCCTCTTAAACCACTATTTTCCTTTTTAAAATTAGTGTCGGCGTTTGTTTCCTGTGTGAAACCTGGTTTGTGTCTGACCAATTAAAGTGAAGAAAAATGTGTCAGGGAAGCCATTTTGAATACAGTGCCTCAGCTGCAGAACAGAGCTTCTCTGAGCAACTGAAATGAAAGTATTTGTAAAAATGAATTGCGCAATTCGGTTGTGGCTGGAAAATTACTATTGAGATTGGCAACTTGATGCAACAGTTCTATTACTTTCCATTGCATTAGGTGGGGTAATAAATACTTCATAAGAATAATGCACCAAGCTTTATTTTATTCCATATTGTGGATATCAAACAATACTGTTATGAAAAGATTGCCTTTAGAACAGGAAATGTTTTATTCTCCACTCCTGTTCAGTCAAGAATCTTTCTGCTGGTTCTGCCAACAAGGATGCCAATTAGTGTCAAGTAACATTTTGGTACTGATGATGAGAGACAAAACAAAGGAAGCACAGTATGGAGAAATGAATTTACAGTACAGAGACACAGAAAAATATATTTCTTTTGTTTTTCAATTGGATCTAGAACTCGGTAAGATGGGTGGGAAGGCGCCAGGGAGAGAATACCACTCCTGCCATTTTACAGTTTATATCCCTAATTCTGTACTGGAAGTTCTCATTTGGAGCTCCTTAGAGGAAGCCAGCATTATATGAACCTTCAAAGTTCAGATCATATCCAGTTGCTGAGTTGAACCCCAAACCAGCTCTGTGTTAATTCTGCTAGTACTTTCATCAATACTCCTAAGACTGTCTAGACAAATTGCTGCAGTGAAATGAATGAAATCTCCTTTCACAAAGCGACAGTGTGCACAAAGCATGTTCACTCATAAATCTCAAGCACATCATTCTTTTTTACTTTACATTTTACTTTAGTTCCAGCTTCCCCATCAAGTCTTTGTGAAATCCCCACTCAGTTATTTTGTTTTAATAAAAACTGGGTAAGGAAGATGGCCGCGCCTTGCAGCAATGACCTGGTATTGACAAGTGAGAAGACCACTTCCTCAGCAATTAACCAATTCCCAGAACCCTGTCTTTACTTCCTGAGTTTCAAACCCCTTTCCAAGAGGGTGCTTTGCTCATGCTTTTGACTACAAGAGCAGGATGGGCAGGGGACACATCTGCAGAATGGTCTGGGCTTATCAATAGAGGAGCAGAGCCAGTGTCACTCAGGAACGTCCCCTGAAACCTCACTTGACATGGGCAAAATTACTTCCCTGCAAACATGGTCTGCTGAGCATTTGCCTTAGTTAATGAAACAATGGTTGATCTGCAAGAAAAGCCACATCCTGACTTTCTTAGCTCTGCAAAGATTTCAGCATCTAAGAAAACCCAGCTTTGTACCAAATGTCAAGTCCTGACTTTATTTCCTCTGCAAAAACATCTGTATCAGCATAAATCTCACTTTTTTTTTT
>VZRO01003201.1:1129459-1165502 GCA_013397915.1 Daphoenositta chrysoptera | reverse complement strand
TTTTTTTTGATAAGGAAAGTTTACCATATATGTAATATATGGAAATTGCTCAGGTAAAAATAGGAATGAAGTCATTGCTGCTGTAAAGAGGAGGGGTGGCATACCTCTCCTGTCCATCAAGCCCTGAGCAGTTGGGACCCTATAAATCATAGGAAGCACAGGAGTAATTATAGAACTGGAAGCTGATCACTGTAAACATTTAGAAGTAGCTCATAGTAATTGCAAGTTAATGTGAACACGATTAGAACCATGACAGAACTGTGCAGGTCACTTACATGCCCATTTTCTCTAGTCATTAAAACTAGGTTTTCTTGCAAAGTAACAAGCTACCTAGTCAACCTAGCACCTTGTGTACTAACAGCCTGCTGATACCATCAATTTGTTCTCTGTCAGAATTAGGGCTGGTGTAACAACACTTGGACCACCAGGATCTGGTTACTTTCCCATTGTGCACTAAGTAATGTAGGTAACAGCTTCTGCCATTCTGTTGTCATCTCCTGGCACCCCTTCATTGCCCCAAAGGCACTGCCACTTCTGTGGTGGGAAATGCCTGCTCACAGAAGAGCAACGTGCACTGAGAACAGATGATGACAGCATGTAAAATGGGGTTCAGTGCCAGGGATATTAATTTCTTCACCCTCAGTGCAGTAGAGAGAGAAAACTCTATCTCCTCCACCCTTAACAGAAGGAGCTTCTTGGTGAAGGTGGATCTGCCAGACACATTACACTGGACCATGAAGAAATATATGATTCCTGCCTCAAAGAAGTTATAGCACCAGGACAAATACAATAATACTTCAACCAAGAGTGACATCCTCTTTCTTGCCCATACTTGAACAACTCTGCTACATGTCCAAGAGGGAAAGCTGCTTTTCTGGCATCAGACTATGCTCTGTTCTAGCTACAAGTAGGGAGATATGCAGAACCTGAAATTTTTATCCTGCATACAGAATTTATCTTATTTATGGCTCTAATCCCTATTTGATCTTTACAAATCTATTTAGCTCAATTACAAACATTGCAGACAGCAAGTTCTACACGGTAATTACTACAAATGTAGGAGCACAGATTTTCATCCACATCCTTAAGTTGTTATTAAACAGTTTCAAATTCCAGCCACATTCTGCATTTGAGGAAGCATTTTGAGAATTAATACAATGAGCTTTCGAAAAAGCCACCCTTTTACTAAATAAAGTTACTTAGACTCCTACCTGAAACCATTTAGGACCTAAACATACCATGATCAGGGAGACAAGGGCCCCTCCATGTGATCTGAGCTGAAGAAAGTGCTACAGTAAGTGTAGCTTTTACTACTTGTAGTAGATTTCTCACCGTGCTGTATAATCCCGTGCTCCACGAGCCTGCGGCCGAGCTGCTCCGCCTCGCCCCGCGTCGCGGCCTCTCCCTCCTGGATCAGCCAGTCAATGAATTCCGATGCCACAAAGCTCCGCTCGTGCTTGACTCCTTCCTCTTCCCTGGCTTGCAGAAGGGTGTTTTCAGAACTCATCAGCCTGGTATGGTGGAGGGGGAAATTGGTAGGGAAAGTGATTCTTTAGAAAAGCAACTGCAGATGTATTCTGGCAAATCTCATTGATGTTAAGCAAACGTATATAAAGCTTTCACTGACTTACTAAATCTTTCCTCAAGCTATCAATCTACTTAGGAAGTGAATTATAACTGCTTAGTCAAGAAATTTAGGCTTTGTATCCCAGTGTGAAGTTAATGCTATCTTGTTTTCTCCCCCTAAAAGAAAATTAGATTTTTAGGTTTTGCATTTCCCCTATTTAGTGTTTTACATTCTCTAAAAGCTACTGTATAACCAACTTTGAAAAAAAAAAATTAGACTAAAAGTACCAGAATGTGACTTATGTCTTCAAAGCCTCCTAATTAATATTTACAGTTAGCAGGACTATGCCCTGAAATCATTTAGATGACTTTGAAAATTCTCTCCATAAGCTCTAAAACAGCTGCAGAAATATTCAAGAGGAGGAAAAAAGGTAGTTGTGTGGTTTGAGGACTGATAAACATTGCCCATCCAACATTTGGTGATGCAGCTGCAGTCAGTGAGCTGCACATGAACCTGAACACATTTTGACATCTGAGGCTCACAGTTCTCTGTGTAACACCAGTCAGAGGAACATCATGAGATGTCCCTAAACTCCTAGCAACTGGCATGTGAGTAGCTGAAGGATACGAATAAAGTTCTTCTCTATTCAAGATACCCATGCAAATGACACAGTATTAAAAAAAAAAAGGAAAAAGCCTCCATATTTTGTTAATGCAAAAGTCAGTTTGAAAGTTTGAAAGAAGAAATGAGAATAGTTTATTTTTAATATAGAATTCCACTTTTTTGGGGGGAGACTGAGCACCATAGCATCCTTAGTAACCTCATTTTTTTTCATAATTATTTTATTTATTATAGGCTAATAATAGGACTAGTGGTAAGACTTTAAGAGTAACAGCTCAAGAATGGAAAGGGGTTTTTTTTCATGTAAGACTAACAGGTCCCCTCCCTTCACCAACTATTTTGAAATTAAGGGCACATCTGAACTACAACAGGCATATTCTGGAAGTGCTTAATCTTTGCCCTTCTGATAAAGGAAATGAAATTCAAGTAAATCCACACATGAGCCATCTGCTTCTTAAACTGACAGCATGTCCAGAGATTATGGAATATAACTTCACTTCCTTTGGGAAGCATCAGAAAAATCTGTGTGACAGGAACACAGAAGTTTCATTTGAAATTACAGTGAAGAGGTTTGACAGGGTCCAGCCTCTGTTATTTCACCTAAAAGATTTCTGCTCTTGACTTTAGTGAGCATTAACCTGAGGCCTGAGCCTGCTGGATCTGACCACCAGGTAGCAGATCATCAAACCAGGCAAAGGCTGCTCAGCCACAGCTGCGTGGCAGTGGGAGCACAGTGAACTGCTCATTTAGGTGGTGTGTCATTGCCAGCACCTCTGAGCTGAGTAAGAACTGAGGAAGTCAAAATTAGATCAAGTCAGGGATGAGGTCAAAAGCAAGAGTATGAGCCACAGGGGACAACGTATTGACTCCAGAACTCTTGCAGACTTCACTCTTTTTTAACAGTTTAATTTACAAGCATCTTGTCCCACAGCATTTTGTCCCTCACTAGCCACATCTAATATAGACCTACTATGCTCCAAGGGACTATCTTTAAATGTGTCTTGTTCACCAGGTTTTTTACCCCCCAGAAAAAAAATGCAAACCCAAAGCTTGTGTCTTTTCCTACCATCTGCTGCATGGTTACCCAGAACTGGTTACCCAGGCTCTGCAGGCACCAAATAAAAAAATCCTTAGGATTACGTTAATTGTTCTTTGATTAGTCTATAATTAGTTGGCCAGCTCATTGAAATCGCAGATAGAAAGGTCCTTGAAAAGGCAATGCTAATTGTTAGATTTTTACAGAGACACAAAAGAAATCGGGAAAAATATCAAGTGGAAAAACACTCAGTTTTACATTTCACACCCCTCTGCATAAGCCCAGAATACCACTGCAAAGGATTCGGACTTGTGAACAAACAGACATGACAAATTGCCAGTTTAAGAAGCCCAGACACAGCAATCCATGGACTTACATCACACACTGAAGTAAATCACTGTAACTCCATGGCTGTCAGCAAAACTGTACCAATTTACATCAATCAAAAACCCAGCCTTTCATTAGCTAGAACTGGAAACTGCCTCTTACTCTTCCATTTTCTCCTTGTTTCAAAAAACCATGAGGCTATTAATGTCAAAACATATTATTTGTTAAAACTGGTGTTATCCTGCATTAAAGGAATGTATTTAGCCAAACACTGAAATTCAAACTCCTTTTCAAAAGAAATCTTTAACCTTGTTTTTATCAAAGTAACTGTACCAGAGGATAAATGCAACTTAACCACTGATGAGTTAAACTGAAAGTGATTCCAAGAATGCAGTCTCCAAATTATCTGAAAGATTTCCCGAAATTAAAACCATAAATCTGCACTTCTTTCACTGTGAAATCTGGTTCAAAAATCTCAGTTGATGTCAGCATCATGAAATGACTTATAGCTCCTAAACACGACTGCACCAGGAACAACAATCTTTTGTGCCTGACAAAACCCCACTGAGAATTGCAAACATCATAAAAATAGGATGCCTGCACAACTTGATTTTTTTTTTTTAAGCTATGAAAGGTCTGTGCTGGATTTCTACAAGATTTGCAGGGAAAGTTTTGTTGAACAGGAAACATGTTTATCTCATTCAATCTATCTGGTCAGTCCCGTAGAGTTTGAAAGCTGATACAAACCTTAGATCTTATAAACTATTCAACAGTTTCAGACAAGAGTGTAGGAAATCCAGTAGTCTTCATCCCTAGTTATAAACCTGAACCTCACAGCATGTTCACAGAAAAGATTATCAAAGTTTGCGATGATGTGCAGGGAATCTGAACTGATTCATGATTTCCAGTGCAAATGAAGGGAGAATACAATCAGAGACTGATTTTAAATCTTCTAATTCCACGGGGACAGCCACCAAAGATGCCCACGGTGGGTGAAGGAGGTAATGCCACAAGAAAGGAGAGTTCAGGTTACAAGGAGCTTTGTGGTCATGCAGAGGAGAGATGGGAAAGGGAGCTCCTCAGCAGAGGGACAGTCCTAATGGTCCCATGTCCCACGGCAGAGAACAGGCATTTACCCAAAACAGCTGTCTGAATGCAAGAACCTGCCTCAGACATCCATGCCTCTTCCCATGCAACGACCTGCTGGTCCTCCTAAAGCATTTTGTTCATTTCACCCACTGAGGGTACAAATCTGCATGGGCTGGTGTTGGGTAACACGTCTGCAAATTTGGCAAGCACAAACTACGTTGGCTTCTGAACATAGTGGTACTCCAGCCCTAATGCAGAGAGGGGAAAAGAGAAGGAAATAATTATAATGTCTATCTTAAATTAGCAAAGCCTAGTGAGGACGAGCAAACTCTACAAAATTAGGCACAGATTTTCAAAATGTGTTGGATTTGGATAGATTTCCTTTGGCATAGCTGCATTTCTCTTGCAGTTGGGCCCATAGACTTTCTTATAAACAACTTGAATATGCTGGTAAGTGACTTCATGTTTGTGCACGAATGCTTTTCTCCAGTTGCTGCCATTTAGTAATTATTTTAATAGCATTGAATTAATATTTTCTTTCTCAGCACTATCAGCAAACTGATACAACAGATATGTTACACAATCACACATTTCATTGCAGAACTCTTCCTGACTTTTGCCCATAGATTTTGAGTTTACAAAACTCATGAATACCCAATGAAACAGTGAAGGTGTTTCTAACCAAGGTGCATGGACAAGGTAACTAACAAAATCTGAAATCTCTGCACAGTGGATTTCCTAAAATAAACAAAGTGAAGCCCAGATAGCCCAGGAATGCCTTCTTATCTCCAATGAATATAAAATACTTCCAATGATCCATGGAGAATTTTGACTAGCTTTGACTGTCACATACTCATTTTGAAATGCCAGGTATTTTTAATTTATACTATATTTAGCACTCAGGGCTTGTTTTAAAAGTTTCTGAACCCTTCAGATAGGTTGCCTAGGAGCAAGCACGTCACAAGGATGTAGTTATATTTAGATACAGGTGCTGCTTTTGGCATTAACTCCTTTGCCAGGATGGGAACAATATCTACAGTTATGAACATTTTTCTGCTAGTAGAGTGTTAGACAAACTGATTCATAGACATTGGTTTGGGGATGGTTCTCCATTCAGAGAAATGGTGATGGAAGCAGACACTGGTAGAAGAGGGTTCTTTCTACCATGGCTCCTTTCATGCAGAAGACTGACATCAGCCTCACCAACAAAAAATTATTTTTCTTATGGAAATGTGAAATAGAAGTATAGACCAAAAAAGCACTGTAGACACTCTAATCTGCTTTTCAGAGCATGGGTCAGGCTTGTAGGCACTGCATGTTTACTGAGTCTAAGGAGCAAATGCTGTGCTTAGTAAGGCAGAAAAGAGTTTGGAGGTGGCTGATTCAATTCACCTGTCCCAGTGCATAGAATGGAGGATTTTCTTCAGTGAGGCATTTTCTTAAGTCTTATAAAATTTATTATATTTTTACTTTAAATAGTCACAGTCACTGTGTCTCGGGGAATTTTATATGAAGAGTGCAACAAAAGGAGTGGCATTTACAAGTATTTGTTTATATTTTGGTTTTACTGCTCTTTCACCAAACTGATCTTCAGAGCTGGCTAACCTTGAAAATAATATTTATTATCAGCTTTTAAACTTGGGAGTTTCTTGAGTGCTTTATTCTAAGAAAGAAACAAATTTCCTTCAGCGAGAAAACACAGCATCTCTCCTGGCTGCTGCATAGTTCTGCTCCAAGCAAGCAGGAGAGTAGGTGGTATTCAGTCTAGAGCAATACTTCAAGCTTTTTGGTAAATAACACATCACAACTTTTGCATTAATTTGTAGCATATGCCAACACGCATTTTATTCTCTCTGCTTGAAAGTACCATGTCAAAATCTCTAAATCCTGCATAAAAATGTCTTTATATTAGGAAGTATGGTTAAGCTACCTAGTTACTTGACAGAAATAATCCAGTGGGATATTCAGTATCTCACCATAATAATCTGTTTAAAGTCATAATTAGATGCTCTTGGTTGGGTTGGTGGTTTTTTTGAAAATACTTCTAACATAACTTTTCTGATGTTGAAACCTTGCAGACTGGAACACTGAGGATTCATCTCACCTGTGATTTAAAATCGTACCTCCCTGTGAAGCTATAGATATGGAGTCTCCACAGACATGTAGCTGCTTGTTCAATGCATTTTGGTGTACTAATGTTTTAGGAATTATGATTATGCTTTTCCCTGACAAATAATTATGTAATTATTTGAATAATTTTGACAAATAATTCTGTAATTATTTTTACAGAATAGATTTCAAGGGCTTCAATTTACATTGAATTCTCATAGAGGATGTATTTACAACCTGGGGCATCAGATTTTAAACAAAATGCCTCAAGTGAATATGGTAGAAAAGCAAAAGAAAAATAGGAGAGGGAAGGACCCCTAACTAAACTAATGGAATTTCCCAGACCCATTCCTGCATGAATTGAGAGCCTCTGACTATTCAAAAATAGATTAACAAGTATAATTTGCTTCAAAAGGCACTATTATCAACACGTTATGAACACTGAATGCAACATACTTTTCATAGAGTCTCTGTCCTCTCATGAACACCTTCACCTCGTTGTCCAGAGGAAACGTCCCGTCATCTTTTCTGAAGCGGTAGAACAGTTTGACATCCTTGAATTCTTTATGCTCATCACAGACTGAAAGACAAAATAATTAAGCAAAAAAAAAATCTTCACACACATGTTAAGTAGCTGAGGACCCATTTAGCAGGTACTACTGCTGAGCCTCAAGGCAAGCATGTGTAGAGTCTAACCCCCTGTATTTCTGAGCATAGAACTTCACTCAGTTCTAAGAAATTGGAGAAATCTTTCAGAGAGGTAGCCAAATTTCTGGATGAGGATGTAACTGTTCATCAATGAGTTTATTTTGTGAGTATTACTGCAAACATAAAGAGCAAAAGCACATCCTTCCCTACATACCCAGAAAACCTTTTGATGAAAAATGTCTGTTGGCTTGTTTGTTTAAAAGGCCACTAGAGTAGAATGCCCAATAATTTACGGTTTGCCGAACTTCTTAAAGTTATTTGTATCAGTTAGCAGTGCTGTAGGAAACCTGAGACTTCCTAAAGAAACAGTTAAAATCAAAGCCTTCTGCCCTCTTAAAATTGTCTCGATTGCTCTGCCATGCCAGCTAGCAAATGGTAGGTACAACATGAGCACACTGAGAAATGCCAAATTAGGTTTGTAAAACAGCAGCTGATCATGGGCTCTTGCAAATGCAGAACAGAGCCCCACCAAGGGCATAAACTGATGGGAAAGCTATCCCAAGCAGGCTGCTCCTAACAGAGTTGTGAACCCACGTACATGGGGCACCTTCTGCACCACAGAAGCAGCAGGTGGTACCCCTTTCACTTGACACAGGACTTGAAAGAATGCTCTGAGCATCCTGCAGAACCTGATGGAACCTCTCTGAATTTACCTGCCCAAGCTCACTTCAAAAAGTATTTTATTAGACTGCAATACATGAACATTTTCAAGAAACACCTGTTCCATTTCTAATATATACACACACATATAAAATTTTTTCTACAGTTTGCAACTGGATCCTAGGGTAGAAAATGCTTGAAAGTTGTTAGAGCTTTCAACAAGCATTCAGCAATAAAACATCTATTGCTCAATTAAATTAAGTCACTCAGGCATCCACGCAACTCTTCACTGACATTTTCTCAATAGAGGATTAAGCAGACAGATTTGAATACCCTATAATTACTTTATTCTTTAACTATCTACCGTGAGTCCCAGTTTCCATAACAACCCAGAATTTTCATTTAATAGCCAAGCAGAAGCTGTAGAAGTGGCACTCATTCAATATGTGCATTTCTGACTTTAATTAAGGTGTTGTTAATGTACTGCAGACAGCAGCAGCATTGCTGCACATACAATGACCTCTGCATAAAGTCAACATTCGTCTGTTTGTAGTCACTCAGTTTTCTCTTAAAAAAGCAACAAATTGTACATTTGCCATTTTGAAACGGGTAATACTATAGGCTTGAAATTGAGGTCTTGGATCTTCTTTGCTCGTGTGCTTCCCAGCCTCTTTGTGCCCCAAAAGGCAACTAAATGCTACCAGTGAATTGGAAGTCTTTTCATCAGCATGAATTGTTATTCAAGAAGCTGAAAGGAACAGATCTCAAATAGACAACAAGTTTAGGAGAAAATTAATCAGGGCACAGCCAGACCACTAACTTTCTTGCAGCTGTACCAGCACTAATGTTTGTGCAGCTGCTGTGAGGGCCAGGGCCAGGGAACTAATCCACGTGAGAAAAATGATCTTTTTTTTTTGCTGGCTGATTTTTCAGATGGGTTTTTCAGCTGGAGAACTCTGCTCTTAGGAGCAGGGAAATGAGGGCAGCAGGGAGAGGGGGGACACGATCCAGCTGGGGCTGCTCGGGAGACAGGGAAGCTGCATCACCGTCTCCAGCAACTTCTCCCCTGCCATGGGGAACTTCTCTCCACACCTCTTCAGGCTCTCATCTCCTTCAGCACACAGGTGACCTTGCACAGAGCACGCTTCAAGGGAGATGCTCTGTTTCTGGCAGGGAAAGGATCCTACCTGTCCTATACTTGGCTGAAGAGCAGGAGTGGGATTTCCCTTTGTCTCACAGCAGTCAATAAATTTAGTTTAGAACTTTTTAGCAGCTGATACTGCACTTACCATGGTGGATTATGCTGTGATCCAGTAATTTCTGCACCAGTTTAATGGCTGTCTCCCTGTCGGAGGCCTCTTTGTGGTCGATCAGCCAGTCAATCAGCTCTTTGGCAACAAAGCAATTCGGGTACGTTTTGAGGTGGTGCCGCCGATCCTTAATGACTTTTTCTTCGTGCAGTCGGAGCCTGGGGATCAAACACGTTGTAAGTATCATTTGCAAAGCGCCTCTGTAACCAGCAAGGCAGGGGTGAGAGCAGGGCAGCGGCACCCAAGCCCTGCTCACAGGATGGGCTTTGCAGGTGCTGGGCAGGAGAGGAAGAGCCCCAGTCACACATCCAGCGCTGGCATCTCACAAGCAGGGAACCCACAGCAACCATTTGCTACAACTTTAAACCCCGTAATTGGAAAAACTTGTTTTCTGCTCAGTGGAAAAGTTTTAAAAACTGAAGAACAGCACAGCATACTAAGTCCATTAAAATACTTCCCGTAGGTCAATTAAACTGTCAATAATTTGGAATTAATTTTCCCACATTACCACTAATGTGTTCCATATTATTTTATAGCATCACTGCTGTAGATTTTTTTAAATCTCATTAATTTTTGCAGCTGTAGGTTCTCCCTTGGTTGGGTAACTGCGTTTTGCCTTCAACTGCACAACGAGGAAAGCATTTATGATTTAAAATTCAGTTGTGAAGCTGCTCCAACACAATGTTATCTATCATTAAAACGTTGCCTCCTACTCCAAATAAAGGAAACTGATTTCTTGCTTAGGCATCTGTTGACAAATGCTCTCTGTTTGCAAAATCTCCCGCACCATCCTGAAAGCAAGTTGATTGAGATGCTTGGGTCAGAATGCAAGATCTCAAGTAGAATTATACCTTGAGGTTCTGAGGTTCTGCATCTTTATGTTTAGTCATTTTTTTCCAAATAAACAAAATAATCAACATTAGCAATAAATTAATGGACAGAGGGTTTAAAAGTTGTTTGAATATTTATGCTTTCCTGTTCCATTTTAATGAAACATATCAGAAAATCTGGTTTTATAATGTCCGTACCACAGTTCTGAGAAAAGTACAGAAACTGCAATGCTTGGGCTCCTCTCACAAACAGAAACACTGCTGTTCAACCCCAAGTGCCAGGGTCCTACCTTGTAAACACCCTTGCTGACTGCAAAGAGTCCTGAGTAATGCTATAATAATTGTAGGGGGTACAAGGGTGATAGCACAGAAGGGTGTTAACGAGCCTAAAAAAGCACAGAGCAGGGAAACTTTCTTCTCAATGAAATTCCAATATGAAACAACAATTTCTCTTTAAAAGCATATTTGGCTGAAATCAGTGAAGGAAATATTATTAGGGCATCAGACAAGATCTTATGTAGGCTTCTACCTAAAAATAGTAGCAAAGCAATGCATTTAGCCTTGAACTACACTGGAATGGCCTATCTGGGATGTGAATTCAAAACCAGATTTGCAAACATCATATTAAAAAAAAGCAAGACTTTTATATTAAAAATACTGATAAATCAGATTAGTATTCCGGAAAGAAATGCTGGTAAATATCCCACTCATTGTGAAATTCTCTGAGCTAAAATACTTTTCCTTAAAGCATATTTTCCAGATGTGCTCTAACAGCTGTCACCATGCTTAGAAAAGAAAGCATTCACAGTTTTAATTATAGAACATGCAATTATCAGTGTGTCTGATGGAGTTTTACAATTAAAATACATTCCAGGTTCCGTTAATGTTCATCAAGTCTTATGTTGACACCACGATGATTTTTTGCCTTTTCTTTTATACCCCTTTTACATACTTTTTCTATAATCTTAGTGCTTCCAGCCCACATTCTCAGACCTAATATTTTGTTAAGCCAAGAGACTGAACATCTTGGGAATCTTGCAGTGAGCGGTCAGAAAGCCCCAGACACCAAGGTCCTCTCTGGAGCACATTCTGTAAACTGAGATGGGCCCAGCCAGGGGAAGGTTCCTGGGGCAGGGGTTCACTGGAGCCTCTCCCTGGGAATCTTTGCTGGATGTGCTCATTTGTGAGGCCCAGAATGTGATCCCCGAGTGCCCGTGGGTGTGCATTCCGTGTGCTCTGTGGGCATTCACCTGGGTGTGTGCACCTGAGGGGCCTGCAAGAAATACCCAGGGAAAAAACACTTTTTCCCTTCTTACCGTGCTTGGCTCTTAACTTTAAGACCAGGGAAGGGCATCAATGTCACACAATAACCTGCAAGAACAAAACTAGAAAAAGAGTGTATAATACAAACGTAGACAGCTCAACCCAGCTTTCAGTCAGTGGTGTAAGTCTGAATGGATGAACTTCATCTGATACAAGAGGGAAAATCCCTTCTACGAGATTCTTTGTCCACATGTTGCATAGAAGTATGCCAGGACTTGTCTGTCATTTCACAAAGTGAGTAGTCAAGAGACCCAGAAATGAGCATTTATGTCTTAAATTCTGACTGCAGGCTTTCCTGCAGTTGGTGGGCTTATATTTCAATTCCTCTGTCATGTCAAAAGACACAGGTTCCCACTACAATATTTTTCCTCACTCAAGAGAATTTATGGGGTGTCCCTGTACACCTTTTTGTCTATATTTATAAAACTCATAGATGTCTCATTATCTGAATTACTTCCACCTGCTTGCTAAAGTGGATCCGAATTTGCTAAGAGGCTACATAATCATTAAGTCAAAGAACACATGACCACATAACCCTTAACAAATCTGAATTTCCAAATTAATGTGGGAATTTCTTCTGCAGTCTATACCAATTATGTCCAGGCTTATTTATTTGGAATAACAAACAAATGGAATTCAGATTTTCTCTTTGGTGGTGTCAAAAATCAAACTCCGTGGAGAAGAAGTAGCTCAATAAATTGACACTGTAACTCGTGTAACCTACAAATACAGAAGCCTCAGATAAAGTTATTGAGCATATATTGCACTGTGCCAATCAAAAGTTCAGGCAGGAATTAAAAAAATGTGTCTGTGCTCAGAAGTATTTATCAGGAGCCAAATCAAATGGAATAAAAAGGAATAAAATGAATACAATTATACACTGGAACCAATGCTCAAGTGAAGTGGTAAATTCTTTATCCCTTGGCGTTGAGAAACAGGCTTCTCACCCGAAGTCCTTGATGTTTTCCCCTTAAGTAATGTTAATCACTTTATGTCAGCTAGTCTGCATGATGGCTGGAAAAGACCTAACTTGACATCAAACACATTTTTCTCACTAGAAGAAGTTTTTCTCAAGAGCTGCTTAGGAGAATTAGCTGACTGACAAACCCTGACCAGTTTGGAGGGAGAAGGGGGAAAAGAGAGAGGCAAACAACAAAGGGTGATGGGGGGACACCTTGATTTAACAAGCCTTTGAAACACTGACCCACCTTCTGCAAATTAACAGCTGAACACCAGAAAACAACCTTGTGTGCACCAATACATCACCCATAAATAATTCCATATATTATTCAAGATCACCTGCCAGACTTTGCATGTAGGGCCACAGTCTGCCCTAGCTGAGGAAAACCATGTGAGTGGGATCCAGAGCATTTGAGCAATTGCCTGTGAAGGTTAACAGGCATATGCAAGCCTTTAATATTTACAAATTTATATCCATGGCTCTTACTCATGCTTACAACAAATAAATGCTGTATTTGCAAGCATGCATGCCAGAATCATTTTCTTGGGGGTTTGTCTAAACAGGAGTTGCTCCTAATTGACAATATGTAGGGACTCTTGCTCCAAACAGAAGTTCCTTCCTCCTACATAGCATGGAACAAGATAACTTGGAACACATTGCTCCTGCTTTGCAGTAAATGTGTTCAGAGCTATCTGGATCAATGTTATTTGTTGAGATGCCATTACGCACTTTCATGATAATGGAAAAATGTAAATTTTTGCCTAGAATGAGGAATCAGGCACTAACTTGGGATGAAATTGCTCATGCAGCTAGATGAAACTTGCATTTTTGTTTTCACCAACAGGGACATTTTTATTTCCACCAGGGACATTATGCATTTTGAAGTTCCTTGCCTCTTTTCTGAACCAGTGGGTAAGGATTTATGAGACAGTGCCTGCACAATTACTGTTCCTTTTAAACCCCAGAAAAGGCCAACCTGCTGGATGAATACAATGAGGATATCATTAACTGAACCACAGTCCAAATATCTCACCCAGCTGTGAGATAGCAGTCTGTGCTTGGCTAACATAGATCTCACAAAGCATTATCCAATCTTGAGTTCTATGAATGAAAAAAACCTAAAAGCTTCCTGCTCTTCTTGGTAAATTTCTGAATAATTAATCTGCCAGTTCCTAGTACATCCTATACAGTCCCTACGTTTATCCTAGCAAGGTTTAAAATATGTGCAAGGAACAGGTTGGTCCCTGACACTCTCAAATAGACAACGTGGTATGAAGACTTTCATTATGCACTCCACTCATTCCCCTCTTTTAACCTTCCTGAAACAATCACACACACACATGAAGATGTACATATAATAGAATCATACAAACATAGAATCACAGAAACAGAACAATTTGGGTTGAAAAGGACCTTTGAAGGCCATCTAGTCCAACACGAGCAGGGACATCTTCCATTGTATCAAGTTGCTCAGAGCCCCTCCATGCTGACCTTAAATATTTCCAAGGATGAGGCATCTGCCACCTCTCTGGGCAACCTGTTCCAGTATTTCACCACCTTCATTGCAAAAACTTTCTTCTTTCTATCTAGTCTGAATCTACCTCTTTTAGTTTAAACCATTACCCCTATTGCAACAAGCCCTACTAAAAAGTTGGTCCCCATCTTTCTTCCAAGCCCCCTTTAAGTATTGAAAGGCCACAGTGAGCTCTCTTCTCCAGGCTGTATAGCCCCAACACTCTCAGTCCGTTTTTCTATTTTCACAAGGGGTGCTCTATCACTCTAATCATCTTGAGGGTCCTTATCTGGACCTGCTCCAACAGGTCCATGTCCTCCCTGTGCTGAGGACCCCACAGCTGGACACAGCACTGCAGGTGGGGTCTCACCAGAGTGGAGTAGCAGGGCAGAATCAACTCCCTCAACCTGCTGCCCACAATGCTTTGGATAAAATGATTTTTTTTTTAATGTAAGAACATAACACCAGCAAAGAGATCACTGAAAATAGAAATTCCTATCAGAATTTACTAATTACTGAACAATGCACACTGATGATGTAATTAGTCATGGTACAATGCACGTCCTGCCTCAGCATGCTCAACTGCTGCTCAGGAGTTCTGGCATGCTCAGGGGTTACTGCTGTGTTACACCTTGCATACACCCTTGGTTTCAGTGACTATCCCAGACTGAGCACTGCCAGGCAGCATTCATTGAACTACTACAATTTTATCAAATTTGGGTAAGCTCTGAACAAATCTGTACTAGATCACTTGAAAATTAGCAGCTATTTGCAGAAAGGCAAAGCACTGAAGGTGGTTTCTGCCATCTTAAAATTCTCTCACAAGTTTCATATGTACCTGTAAGAGAAAGGTTTACTTATTTTCAAGGAAAACTAGTCACAACATCTTTTGTGACAAAATAAATGTACAAAAGAAGTGTCTTGCCAAAGATAAGGACAATTCATGTTGGCCAAACACATAGGTTTTTCACACTTCTTCTCAAGGGACATCCTAGGTGCTCTACCGGCAGGTAGAATTGCCTGTTTCTGTTTGAAATAGAACAGTTTTGTATCCTCCCAGAGGTCACAAAGTTTGGTGTTCTATAACATAAGCATATGACCTCTCTACAGCATGGTAGACAGGCATCTTACTGAAAGATCACATTTTCCAAAGCATCTCAGTGACTTAGAAGCTTAAGTCCCACTGAAATTTAAAACTTACATGTCAGTTACACACCCGATTTGTTACAAAATAAATGAGCATAAGGTGGCATTTCTGTATATATACACACCCAAGAAAAACTACTTAAAGTGTCCTTTATACTAAACTTTTGCTTTTGCACTGTCAGCAAAAAAATAAAATAGGTCAGTAAGGATATGAACTTTGTGCACAGAGGCGATGGTGAAGGTACTCTGTGAATGCAGTGTATTGCTGGGACAAGCATTTCCAGCTGGCCTTGCCAAGTCTCAGCTGAAGTGTCAGCGTTTCACTGCTGCCTGTTCCTCTTTCTATTTATGCTTCAGCTCTGCAATCACTTAGTTCTGTTACTTGATATTCACAGGAGCTAAATTACCCTTTAAAACATGGGGTCGTACTGGAAATAGGATGAAGATATTTCTGTTTTGGTAGCTGTGGCAGAGCAGGAATTCTTCCATCTAAAATATGTTTAGAAAGGGTGTCTTCAAAGCAGCTCCCGATATCAGTTCTCATCACTGTGATAATCTCCACTTTTTTGCCCACAGCCATGAATGTAGTAAAAGTGAGGAGATGCCAGAACACAGAGACAGATAGAGACTTCAACTAAACTCTTGGTGCACTGCAGAGGAAATCCTAAAGCTTCCAAAGAAGTGACGGTTCACCAGCGTCCCCGTGGCTTTAAATAAAATATTGTGGCTGCCTCTTTTATGAAGTCTTTTTTTATACATTCAGAAAGTACTACAGCCACTAAGCCTGCAACCAAACGTGCACAAGGACATCCCCAATACCCATAACATCTTACAAACACTGTCAGGGATCACAGCAAACTCTGGGGAACAGACACACGCATTGCTCAGTCTGGGATGAAATCAAAATGATGTCTCTTGGAAACTCTCTTTCAGCCCACAAATTTAGGCCAGAAGTTCAGAGCCACAGCCTCCAGAATCCTCCAGACTGCAGAGGAAATTAGATCTGTGTGTTTGTATTGATCTGTCATAAAACCAGAGACCTCTTGTAAAACCTACAGAAGCTATGAAGTGACTAATCTCCCTGCCTGCCAAGCCATTTCACTGGCATTTCACTTTTAAGTAAAATGTGTACATTTATGCGAAATAATATATCTAACTGCCTCTGCACTTGAACCTTGAGAGATTCTGTCTTGCTGGAAAGCATAAAACTGGGTTTTATAAAAAGGAAAACACAGAATACAGGCAAGTTTTTATTTCACCTGCCCCTAGTCATAAGGAAAGTGGAAGTCTGCCTGTCTCACTCTGGCTGCTCACTTTCCAGGCTGAAGCTGTCAGAACTCAGCAAATCACAGCCCTCCTTCTCTATATGGAAGTCAGACATAATTGTGCTTCTCACTCAGTTATGGATGAGCTGGGATGCACCATGGGACAAATGTATGCAGGTCAAAGTCTATGGGATACTACTGTGTGGATCCCCAAAAGAACTGATGTCCTTTTCACTCAAGAACAAGCCTTCTTTGCTTATCTTTGTTTATATCCATCAACTAGGATTTTTCATCCACATTAATTTTCTGTGTCTCCATTGCAAGGATATTCCTAGGCTTATTAAATCAATGTGTACTGTGGGGATTAATTTTCTCAAGGACATTTTCCCAGATCTAAACTGAAGACTTCTACCATCAACCACCAAAAATTCAAAGTACAGATGAGAAACCATAGCATAACTGTTATTACAGGCATCCTATGACTGAATTAACATGGTAATAAGCTCACCAACTCTTGTAGATTCATGCTAAAATACCTCTCAATAAAGGAATTATTTTATGGATAGCAAACTCAGGAAGAGACAGTGAGGTCTCAAGGGAGGCCAGTGAAAATCAATGAAATTGAGAAATGAAATGAAAGGGAATGCAGGCCTGTTATATCAGTAACATGGCTGGAAGAAGAGAAAGTTACTTTGAAATGCTAAATGGGCTAAACAGGGCAAGTACAGGTCAGAGACCCCAAGCCCTACTGCTACAGATACTCCTGCTAGCACTGCCCTTCAGAACCTGGAGAGACAGATCAGCAGCTGGGGAATAGGATGCTCAACTACAGGCCTGCACCACTGGAGTCAAGAAGAGGGGCTGCACCAAGGACACAAACAGCTGTGGGTACCAGAAAGGCCTGCTGTGTGAGAACTCCTCTGCTGGATGCAGCTGGCATGCCAAGGGGGTAGGGGAACCAAAAGATTACAGGCTGAGGTCCCTTATGCAGCAAGGCTGACAGCTCCTTTACCTGAAATTGAAAGCTGACTTTGACCTTGGCAGGCACCTGCACTGTGTGCAGCAAGTTTCAGACCCCCTGAGAAACAAGGTCTTTTCACCCACCCTTCTCTCAGCACATCTGGGGAAGAGCAAATCTGTAACACCCGGAAAGCACCACAGTACTGAACAAGCCTGCAGTGCAAACAGTAAAAGGGGTTGTTATCTGCCAGAGATAACCTAAGAAATCCATGGGAGAACTGAAATTAGTCAAGTGCCTAATCTTTTGTGCAGTATGGTCTTTCTCCCACCCTGTCAATAAGTGACAAATAGTTTTGCTGGGACATTATATGGGTAACTTGGAGCTCAAAGTCCTTCCGGGCACGGCTGCTCTCAGCCTGAAAACTGCAGACCTGCAGGGGATTTTCTCTCTGATATTCTGCACTTCTCAGAGGAGCACCAAGTGTTTGGACCTCTTTCAGAAGTCCTTGGCAACCCTGCTGGAAGCAAGAAAAAAAATTTGCCTTCATCATTAATAAAGTGTCATACTGCAGTAATATGTCAATTGCTTTTAGCAATTGTTTTCCATCTCTACACAAAAACTCTTATCCAAATACTGTGCTGAGTAATCATGATTGTCATTAAGAATAAACATCCAGTACCTGACAGATAATACAATGAGTAATAAAATACTTAGTGTTACATACTATAGTTAACAAACTCGATTTTATACTGGGGCTATGACTCAAAATTTTTTATTCACTTCCAACAAATACATAGGTCCATCTTAAAATGAATATCGATGCAATACTATTTCAAAATACAGTATGTTGTGTTAAAACCATCAAACTTTATCTCTTCACATTCTAGATGGATAGCTTCCTTTCTTTCATGTTTAGTACAACCACATCACCAGGATTTATTTTTATTTTGAAGGAAGCTGTGACAACAGTAAGTGCTAAAGTACTCACTAGAAAAGGCACTTTGTATTGAATTTCTTTAAATAAAAAAAAAATAATCCTACCATGTTTTGACACTGATACATGCTTTTTTACTTCCTACAGCTGGCAACACCACAATATGCAGGATGCTACACTGACCAAAGACATGATTCAAGGGAGTTCTTTCCACTGTCTTCCAGAAGTCTGTTGAAATCCAGTAGTTGACCACTAAACTGTAAAATAAAACTGGAAAACTGATGCAGATTTTTAAACACTGAAAGTAATGATCCATTTGACTTGCCTAGAGGCAATTAAATTGTTAGAGGATGACCTTCACAGTTCATAAATAGAAACGGAGGAACAGGTAAGACTATAAAATGTAAAGCTGTGCACTAACAACAATATGCTCTGCTGAAACTGAGAACTCGGAGGCTGAAAGCAACAGAGTAAGAAACAACCAAACAAGCAGTAGTGAAACTTTCACTGAATACAGGATGAGACCACACAAAAACCAAGGGCAACCTTACATTGTACTAACAGAGATGTTTCCAGAAATGATGGGAAATCCAGTTGTTTATGTTATTGTATATGATACTACAGATCATCATCTAAACACTGTGCTTTGTTCATGACATCTCATTCAAGAATGATAAGCTCAAAAAGATGCCATCATGCAGCTCTACTCTGGTATGAAAAACGATGAGCCAGTCTCATGAGCAGAGAGAAAAAGATACTGGATTGTGAGTCTGGCCTTACCTAGACAAAAAGTGAGAGGAACAGAATTGCTGTCTATAATCTTTCAGGTGAATTGAAAGCAGAGAGCAAGAAAAGCTATTTAAGTAATGCTGAGGGATACTAATGTAAGAATTAGACAAAGTTTTGGAGAAAAGATTTCTAATTCTTTTTTAAGGCAAGGATTTAATTGACTTTCAGAGAACTGTAATAAATACACCAAACGGTTATGTATTATAATATTCTTCAGGTGACCTACCAGTCCTGTGTTTGGTAATTACATGATTTACCCTGCTATCTCCAAACAACCTTGGGAATACTGTAGTGTAGAAGAGTATCAGAGGTTGGCCTTTGAATGCACCATATCAGGATTCAGCCTTTTTAAAGTCCTGGTTCCTGTCCGTTGCAAAAAAGAAAAGTTCAAATGCTGCCTATATTAAGACATTGCTGTTTATATTAAAGCTTTTCTTACAAGTGTATATACAGATATACATTCTTTGTGTGTTTGCCAAAGCTCAGGAGCTGTAAGTACAACAAGAGATGTCCCCATGTTGTGAGCATGCATCCCGCTTTTGCCCCTGGGTGTTCCTTGGTTCTCATTTTTACTGTGCAAGCATAAAGTAGTCCTTAGCTGGCTGATTGGAAGGATGGGGATTTAACTGGCCAGTCAACACCAAACCAGTGGCATGTTTTCCTCTAGCATCTGATGGAAACCTTACAACCTTTGTGGCATACAACCAAGTCAAGACAGAGCTGGGGATCTGCTGTGAGGAAACCCCATCAGCTGGGTAGCAGCAAGCACAGAGGCCAAGGGTCTGCTCTGCTTCCTTGCTAAATCAAAGTGGAGAAGCCAGGAGGAACTGCAGTGGCAGAGGATCCTGCTGCCAGCTCCTCAGCCCAGCTCTCCATTTTAACCTTGGCTGAAAGGCACCTGCACTGTGACTCAGTTGGCTTTCCTGCCTCCACGTGCAACATTCCCTCATCCTCTTGAGACCCAGATCACCACGTTTGCAGGAACCTCCAGCTTCTGACCTGAGATCTTGTGAAGTTAGCACAAAGAACCTGTCTATACAGTCAGAGTCAGCTTGGTCTTCTTAGCCTGGAATTTGTCTAATTTTATGTAGTGGCACATGACTTTATGTATTGAAATAATACAGAGTATGTAATTATTAAAGTGAATAAATCAAAATAGGTTAGAAGTCTAAATTGAATGATGTTACAGCCTTTTAGAATTCCCTTGAGTTGTCTTGTCTTTGAGAGTAAAATATAAGGCAGTATGACCTTTCCAGTCAGCTGGAGGCAACATCAGTATAATCCTAATTAACATTCTGCTCATTTATACATTTTCTTCTTACAGAAAATCCTGTAACATTCAATAAGGTTTCACTGAAGGTGCCAAAGGAAAAAGGAAAAATAAACCAACATGTGCAGATGAAAAAAAAGGAAAATGTCTTGGAAATCTACTGACTGCCCCAGACCACACTGAGTAAGTTCCAAATGAATGTACGTCAATGGTAACAATGATTTTACTCAACAATTTTGCAACATAACACTACTGCATAAATTTTTTAAACACAGAAAGGATTGCTCTCTGACATAAATGTTTTAATGACAAAAACCATCTTATCTGCTTTAAATCTCTCTCTTTATCTAGGTCATGCAAACACGTAACAGCAAGAATTATGGTATGTGAATTTAAGGGGATTACTTAATGGCATGAAGTTGCTCACTGCCTAAATTGTGGTAGGCTAATGAAGAAGGGGAAATCTATTCATAAACATTCTACTTTATCATTAGGGAAAAACTATTCTTAAAAATACTAGTTAAATACTGATTCTATTTAAAATATTTTCCTTTTGCGAAAATCTAGCCTGGGGATGGTTTTGTTTGATTAGCTCACCATTTTTCTACATCTCATATATATGATATGAACGGATACACAGCTGTGGCACAACCATTCTTCATGAATAGTTCCCTCTGTCAGGACTCTATCAAGGATCTTGTCTTGTTTGATTAGGCCTTGTCAAAAGCTCACAAGTATATAAACTTCGAAAAGATAAATATTACAGAAGCATTCTTCCTCTGCTCTTAAGATTAAATGGACGTTTTTCTTTAAAGTAATAAATAAATCCTTAAGAAGTCCAGAGAAGTTCTGCTGCTCTGCTGAACAGCTTGCTCCCATTGCTGGGCCATGTGTTTGCCATTTCTCCTTCTAGGCAAAATTCTCTCTCCACACATGCAGAAAGCTCAGTGAACAGGTATTTATGTGCTCTGACAATAAATTCGAAATATGACTTCTTACTGCTTTAGTAACTCAGAACATGCACCCTGACCCTTATTCACAAGTAACAGCATCAGCTTTACAAATGCACCGGCGCCAGTAGAATGCTGCTGGATTTAGATTATAACAGCATGGTTATGTTTACAGCATTCTCCAAACTTTGTCTCGGGCCTCAACTTCAATCCAAAACACATGTTGCACAGACAGTTAGAGATAGGCTTTAGATGGGCAACAGGACAAGAGGAACTGAGTGGTTCAGGCCTGCACTGTGCCTTTACACAGACTCAGAAATTCACCTATCATTGGTGTAAATGGCCCAACGCTGTGTGTTAACCCAATTCGTCACATCAAGACCAGCCCTGACATCACCTGTCTTGAAGAAAGGAAGATCTGTAGGAGCTTGGCTGTGGTTGCTCCTCAGATGGTTTGAACAAGCACAGTTGGGCAGACAGACCACAGGCACTTCTTGCTGCAGCTGCCCAGGCACGTGGATGATGGCTAGAGCATGTGCCAAGGTTTTGTCCCTTATGTGTGTTGGCTATCAAATCACAGTACAGTGTTAATTAGGTCTTAATTTGAACGTAACCAAAACCAGTTGAATGAGAGAATCACAGAATCATAGAAGTATTTATGTTGGAAAACACTTGTAAGACCATCAAGTTGAACCCTTAACCCTGGCAAGTCCACCACTAAATCATGGTCCTAAGTGCCACTTCTACACATCTTTTAAATACCACCAGGCATGGTGATTTCACCACTTCCCTGGGCAGCCTGTTCCAGCTCTTGACAACCACTTCAGTGAAGAAATTTTCCATAATGTCCAACCTAAACCTCCTCTGCTGCCATTACTTCTTGTCCTATTGCTTGTTACCTGGGAGAAGAGACCAACCCCCACCTGGCTACAGCCTCCTTTCAGGGAGTTGCAGAGAGTGACAAGGTCTCCCCTGAGCCTCATTTTCTCCAGACCAATCACCCCCAGCTCCCTCAGCTGCTCCTCATCAGACTCGTGCTCCAGACCCTTCCCCAGCTCCATTGCCCTTCTCTGGACTCGCTCCAGCCCCTCAATGTCCTTCTTGTAGTGAGGCACCCAAACCTGAACCCAGGATTCGAGGTGTGGCCTCACCAGTGCTGAGTACAGGGGGACAATCCCTGCCCTGGTCCTGCTGCCCACACTGTTTCTGATACAGGCCAGGACACCATTGACCTTCTTGGCCACCTGGGCACACCCTGGCTCATGTTCAGTCACTGTTGACCAGCACCTCCAGGTCCTTTTCCAACAGGCACTTTTCCAGTCACTCAGCTCCAAGCCTGGAGCATCATAAGGGGTTGTGAACAGAATGCAGGACCTGGCACTTGGCCTTGTTGTATCTCATAAAATTAGCCTCAGCCCACTGATCCATCCTGTCCAAATACCTCTGTAAAGCCCTCCTACCCTCCGGCAGATCAACACTCCCACCTGACTTGGTACCATCTGCAAAGCTGCTGAGGGTGCCCTTGATCCCCTCGTGCAGATTGTATATAAACATATACGACATTTCAGTCCATATGTAAGTAGGCTGTGCGTATATGAACTGATGAAACTGCAGAAGGTTTGTGCCCACTGAAGACATGAAACCATTGATCAAGTGGCCAACACTTTTCTGTGCCTTCTCCTACAGGTTTTTCATTTTCTGAGAGGGAATACTGATATTTTACATAAAAAGATGTGCTGTGTAATTTTCAGTCTGCAAGAAAAATTTCACAATTTCCACTCCACTGGAACTTTTCCTTAGCCACTATATGTTTAAATAAATTCTTCTTTCCATGTTTATTGTGCTTCTCCTGAAGAGTTCATGCAATCCTTTCTTTCTTCCTTCCTTCCTCCTTTGGCCCTATAATGTCTTTCCCAAGAGTACTGTTGTTACTGGCCCCATGTAAAATCAGATGTTCCATATTCATCAGAAAAGAGAGCAACACAGAGTACAAACATATTTCATGTGAAATTATATAGGAAACACTGTTTCAGCTGGTGTTGATTTACAGATTCAACCAAAAAAGTAATATGGAGCTCTTAATATATTAGTTTGGAGCAGCTCTAGCCCCTCTGTAGCCCAACAAAGTGAATGCAAGCAATTATCTTTCAACCACTGGAGTTTGATTCATTACAGTAGACCCAAAGTATAGCACTTGGAAAAACCACCACTTTATACAATACTAAAGTGATTGGATTTTCCCCCATTATGAAATATTTTTAAAGGATCTAGGCCTTGCAACATTGTGATAAAGAACAATGACACATAGAGAAAGCAAAAATCCCATGGTTTTATGTGTGTTGGAAGAAAAATTATTATTTTTAAATAGGTGGGATAATGGTTGGGCACATGCTTGATATAATCATGTCTTTGATGGCAGGATGGACTACAGGATGAGATGTGCCCCTCCAAAGGAAGAAAATTTTAATAGTTCAAATACCTTCTTCCCTCAATATCTGAATGAAAATCCTCTTTCCACAAGCAAGGTTGGAGCAGCAGGACTACGCACAGGAACCTGTGCCCACACTGTGCACACAAATGAGCTCCCAACCTGGTCCCTTTGTGCACAGTGTGATGGGATCTGACAGTGTCACACAGGCAGCAAGAAAGAGGAGCAGGTGGCTGGCCCTGAGATTGCTGTTCCTCTTGTACTGCCAGCTCGGCACAGCCAGCAGGATTTCTGGCACCGTGACCTGCTGGACTTACAGCACTTACTACTCTCTACACACTGTCTCCAATCTTTTCCCTATTGTCGTTCTTCAAGGATTGATATAAAACCAGCATGTCCCAGGCATGCACACTTAGGTTTCTGTACCCCAAGTTCTTGAGACATGAATCTTCAGATCACAAACATCTTGGAAAGAAATCTTGGCGATGGGAAGAGTTGGGGTGTCAGCATTTGATGAATCTCACATGATCTGAGGTAAAATCCTAGCCTAACTTAAGACATTGAGGTCAAGGGAGTCAGCTTGTCACCTTCACTTCTTCCTAAAAATCTCAATTGAAACAGAGAGATTTCAAAAGGTCTTGGGATTCATTTGGAAATGGATACATTTCTCATCCTTATATTTCCTTAGAAAGCTGGACAATGTGAGAGCAGCAGTACAAACTAACCCAGCTGGTTTTGCACTGAAGTAGGTTAGGAGGCATTCTTGTAAGCCCTCCCACCAGTGTCACTGAGCACTGAGATAATCATCTCTGGTTACCAGCCAGAAACAAAAAGCTGATAGTATCAGCCACCACAGCTTAAAGAAGACAACGCACTATGCCTTCAAAAAATATTCAGTTGGAAGGGATCTCTGGAGGTCATCTGGTCCAACCTATACTGAAAGTATAACCAGTTAGTACAAGTTGCTCAGGGTCATGTCCAGGTAAGATTTGAATATTTCAGAGCTTCTCTGGACCCCTATTCCAATTTTTTACTTATCCTCCCAGAGATTAATTCCTTCCAAATATCTAATTAGAAAGTCCCTTGCAAATTATGACTACTGCCTCTTGTACCATCCCTGTGCACCTTGGAAAACTCTCTCCCCCTTTTCTTACATCTTCTCATTTTAGTAGTTGCAGGACTGCAAGACAAGTTGCAGAAGAAAGAATCCCCCAGGCCTATTCTTCTCTAGGCTGAACAGACCCAGTCCTCAGCACCTCCTTGTACATCACATGCTCCAGCCCAACCCCAACCTGAAAGCAAGCCCTCCTTGGAGCTTGAGTCTTGTAGCAAGACAATTTTTTGCAGTCTATTTTAGAGAGTTGCATAATTTTGCATAAATTAAAGATAAATAAACAAATAAAGCTTATTAAAATAAAATAAAGCGTTTAATAAACCTCGCTTTGTTTCTTCTGTTCCGTGTGTTTTTAAGAACCCATTTTCACCCCTTGTCTAATTAGACATGTAGTAATATGATACCAAGGGCTCCTATTATGGACCCATTTTTCTTGTCACAGAGATCTACTTATTAACCTCATTTAACCTCATCTATTTCTACCATTTCCCAAAAGACTTGAAAGGTCTGAGTTTGTCCAAAATGCTATGAGTTTTGAAAATAATTGTCCAAGACAAGTCTTTAAGCTTCTAGACACTCTCAAAATGGTATTTGTACAATTTCTTTTGGGATTTGTACGTGATAATGCTACTTTGAGCTTCTTCCCATGACAATCTCCCTCTGTTTGCACTGAACAAGCAGCAAAACAGCAGTTTAAGCTCAGTTACTTTTTCTCCATCTTAGTAAAAATAAATTAATTTCAGCTAGAGGAAAGTGTAAGTTAATTACATCCTGAGCATCAGGAAACAATTAACAGCTTTCTATTATATCACCCTAATTTCTAAACTATACAATTATATGCTACTGCAGAAAAGGATGTATGATTATCAAGACAAGGATCTTTTCAGAAAAAAATGAAAGGAAATTGTCCCACTGCTGACAATCAGTGCTATAAATAATGTTTAGCTAATATCTTTTCAGAAGTAATTTCCATTATTTGCAATCCTAACTTTGAGTGATGTGTCGGCTGTGTGCTGCCAGATTCTCCTTCCAAAGAGGATGAGCATAACTGTTGGACTGATTCCTCAGATAAGCCCTCGAAAATTTGGCTTCTTGTGAATATTTTGCAATACTCACTGGAATTAAATTAAAAATCATTGTTTTCACTAACCATATTGTAATTATGCCTTGCATTTGCTTTGCCTCTTAAATCAGGGCCAAGACTGGCTTGTGGAAACACAAAGGGACTCGCAGGCCTGCTTTAAGCAGCCACAGTGCCTTGAAGACACAAGTCACAAGGTGGAGAGCAACAGATACGACATACAACCACTTCTTTTTAACTGCCAATAAACTCATTTGGCCTAATATACAGGAAAAGTGGTGCAGACACAGAGCCAGTGGGTTGTACAGCAGTTCAGCTGAACACTAATAGAAACACTACAGAAAAACACGCATTTTGGCAACAGTACTTAGTGTGAGAAGCAAGGAAACAAACCCACACAAACCACCATAAACACGAAGTCAAAGGCTACCGTGCTAGATAGCTTGTGTGTTACTGGGGGTGGGAGAATCTTCCCAAATCAACAGCATATAAGATTCATAAAGGATAAATGTGATAATGCTGCATCAGCAGAAGAACTTTGGTCTCTGCAGATTCCTTGTGCAATGCCCCTTTCAGGACAGCTATATCACTGATCCAGAAAGTTTAAGTTCTGTTTCAAGTTCTCCTTCCCTGTTATTTTCCACAAGTCTTTCCAAGTCTTCTTCTACACACTGTCCTCAACAAAAATCATCTTGTCTGAATCTTATCACACATTATAGCTTGGAAATGTAGTTGCCACAGCTCTTGAGAAGAATAACAGCGTCCATCCCCCCAATTCCTTCCACTGCCTTCTCCTCTTCTGTCACACCAAACACAGTATTACCACACTTGACTTTCAAGCTCCCACCTTTGCTATCACCATATCTTAGGTGCACTGGCTTTTGCCCTGATCAGCCATTTAGTAACAGTTTGTCATTTGATTTTTTACCTTCAAGTGAGCATCTCTGTGCTTGCTGCCTTAATAGAGCAGGCACCCCGACCCAAACAGCCACAGCTGCTTGGATGGAGTCACCCAAATCTTGTCTAGTACTGCTATGATCTCTACCAAAAACCTGACATGTAAACCAGCATCGAGCAGGGCAAGAACGGATGAAAGGGGTGAGAAGGGGCTCCTGGACTGGCAGAGCTGCACTTTTAACATCAAGAATTGATTCCCTGAGAAGCCAATCTCACTGTGTGGTCCCCATCCCCTGACCTCAGGCCAGCTGACCTTATCCCTTACACTGTCACTGCTGCTGGTTTTACACACTGATAACCTGGCTGAGCCTCTCAGACTGTTTTCCATGGGCTCAGACATGCACCAGTGCAGTGCAACAGCCATGCAGCAGAAGCCCCAGTCCAAGGGAATTGGGCTGCTCTTCTCTGCAGCAGTAGCCAGACACATTGTACCAAGAGTCCTGTAAATCCAACTCACAGCATGACCCACCCCTGGTTCCTCACAGAAACCTGAGAACTCTCATCTGCCTGCAAATCCCTGTGACACAGCTGTGGTAGCCTATGTACTCAACCACACAATTGCAAGGAAATGGAGAATTACAGCCTTGTGATGTGAAAACAAGTTTCTGTATTCATTCTGAATTAGCAATTGCAATCAGGAACATTTTTTAATTATTTGCAACTGCACCTTTGAGATCTGAGTGCATTTACTGTACTGAGGCATTGCTAAGACACAAACTATGGAAGCTGTAAAAGGCTGATAATTAAGGTTGAGGTTGCCTTCTGCAGTTGTGCTGTCACACTGGTGATAAGCTGGTCATGCAAATTGCACAGCACAAATTTCAAAACACATGAAATGTCAGTATTTGAACATCCATTCATGCACAATACTGTGACAAGAGTGCAGAAATAAAGGTAAAAGCCTCGAAAGAAAAAAAAACATTGTCAAACTTAGTCTCTGTTCCTGTCCAGTAACAGCATGTGCATTGGGCATTTTAAACTCAACACCACTTTTACAGTATCTTCTACTGGAGTCTGAAATTTTTAAATGGGAATCCAGCAAATTAAGCCCTGAGGGGGTGGTCAAGCAAACCCAGCAGTGCCTGCTGCCACCATTCCCTCTCTCTGTACTTGACCATGTGTTTCTGCTGGCTCCTTCACCCCAGTGTTGGCTCTGGTCTGACTTCATGCTGAACCTGTTTAGAAAGTTAAATTTTTCTTATTTGGCTTCAGCTGCTTCAGTTCCCTGATCTTCTGATCCCAGACAAACACCAGAGTGAAGTGCAAGGGAAGTGATAAGAGCGGGCAGGAGCAGCCTGCAGTTAGGTCTGCTCTATCAGTAAACCACAGCCTCAAACCGTACATATTTCAGGGATATGGGGGAAGCCAGCACCCATTTCTCCCCCTGTACTTCTTCAGAAAAAGCTTTTTTGTGGTCATGTGGTAAACTGGTTTATAAAACTGACCCAGCTGAAATACCAGCCTCCCAAAAGCTCTGCTGATCACTGCCCCAGTGCAGGTCACCATATGGTGATGGTCCAGAGATGCTTAAGCTAGTCGAGAGGAGGGGAAGCAGAGAGGAGGGAACCAGAAGGCAAGAACACCTATTTAATTGAAGTGGCTTATCCAATAAAATTGTTTAGAATATATGACTTACATGTCCTGATCTTGCTTAAGAACAAAACCAACAACCCTTGATTAACACACGAAATGCATCCTTCCCTCAACAAATGCAAGTGGTTCTGCTGAGACTTCCAAGCTTTACACTTTCTGTCTTTATTAACCTTTAGAGCCTCAACACAGTTCTTCAAAGACCAGATACACGAACCAAACCTGATTAGCTCTTGCTTCTTCCCCAGCTTTTCATCCCCTTTGCCAGTTCTTCATCAGTTTAACCTCTTCCCACTTAAGTTTATTTTGAGGAGATGACTAGCCTTGAACACAGGAAAAAATATCTTTGAGTTAGCAAAGGGACTCACACAAGTCTTCTCTGCCAGGATGGTAGAAGCAAGAGAGTTACCAGAATAACAATACCAGGGTTATGAAAATAAAAAGTAGAAGAAGTAGCAAGAAAGTTAGAAGGGCTCTGAGCCTCAGAAGGGAATGTCTGTTTCTGAGAGTAGAGCCCAAGCCCAGAGCTACCACCAAGCTGGCACTCAGTGCCCAGACACTTAGTGATGGGGATAAGGAAGTCTGTGTCAGGAGCTTAGCTGGACTGCAGAGAGGCTGGCATTTGCTGCTGTGACAATATCCCTTCACTTTCTTACATTCTATATCACAGAAAGCACTTAAATTCTGTGAGTTTTACACTTCAAAAAGTACTGGAGTCTACAGATACAATAAATACCTCAATTAAAATGAGACACACTGGTTTCTCCCTCATCTTTGTCTATCTATCCAATAGTAAAATCTGTCTGACCTCCCTCCTGGCTCCAGTTTGGTCTCTTACTCTACTGATGTGACTCTGGAGGGTGAAAACAGCAGATCCTTTCCTGAGCAGGGTAGCCAGAGATCCCTACCCATTTTGGTACACACAGTAGTTCGCTGCATCTCCACACTTGGGAGTTATTTCTCTCTGTGCTTTCAGGATGCCACTCTTGGGCTTGGGGTCTGACCTCCCAAACCAGAAATCCCAGTGCTGACAGAGTCCCACTTTGGTGGCTTCACACAGATCACCCCTCATCATTCAGAACCCACCACTGCTGCAAGACACTGCTACCAATTGCAGCCAAGATTTGTGTTGCAAGGGCTTTATTTTTCTTCAGAGCATACAGCAGCTACCCCTGTTGGGACCTGATAAATAGCTCAAATTCCTAGGCACTATCACTACACAAATAGTAAATAATAATGACAAGTGATAGGAGGACTTCTCTGTCATGGTGCCAGCCTCTGGCTGCTGCTCCCACAGAAACAGGGATCATGTAGTAAATGCAAACCTAGATTGATTTTGGCACATTAATTCTGCCCTCCCTGCATGACCATCAACATCCAAACAAGTTTCCTTCACTTTTTCATAGGCAGCTCCTCTAACATAAAATAAATAAAAAATATTATTGCACATGCTATACACATCAACTCGCCAGCTGATCTCTGCTAACCTGAAACAAAAGTTAATGATTGACTCCATCTGGATTGGAATACATAAAATATACAGCACAAACCACTCATACAACATTTGCCTTCTTATGTACACAGTGAAAGAACGATCACTATTTGCACATGCGCTGTTAACTACTTGATCTCTGAGCTGCACTTGAGGAAAGCTGCTGATGGCAACAACTGAATTATTAAAAGGCATAGCTAAAAGGAAAGAACTAAGGAAACAAAGCCTTACATCTTCATTTCTAGAAATGTTGAATAGTCCCAATTTTACTGAAGGACATGAGAAATTGAAATTCCTGGCCCAGGAATCTCATATATATATAAAAATGTATATATATACACAGATGGGACGTCATTAGCACTAGTACCAATAAGCAAGATTGAAACACATGAAAGGGTGCATCAAGTGTCAAAGACTCTAGAAAAAATGAACATATAAATTTGAGAGACACTTTTTTAAAAATTTAAATCATTTACAGTAATAAAAATATGAAATTGAAATTGTTAGGATAGGGTAGAGTTAGTCAGAAACCTTGATTTCAGAGCACTTCATTTTGCAGCTTTATCCACCTTCACTTTGACATATTTTCTTTCAGTGTATCACTCTGGTGAAACCTCACAGAGAAAACTGATGATTTGTTGCTTGATTTTGGAAAAATAATTGATGAAAGTGGAATTATTTGGACAGAGGTTTCTGGAGGAGTCTGTTCCACAGAGATCTGATAATATAATCTCTGTGTTCTACCCACCCTGAAGAAGTCAGCATACAAGGGTCTTTTCATGTGAAACAACTGAAAACTACTTTTTTCAGGGTTAGTTTTGAACCCAATCAGGAGCTCTTGGCTAAGGGAAATGCAACCACTGGTGAAGAACTAAGGAAGTTGCAAGAAAAATGTGCAGGGGGTAGAAAAACAATCATTCCCTGAGAAGGAAGTACAAAATTTGATTGTCTTAGGCAGATTACAAAATCTCATTTTAACAAATTCTGTCAATTCTTCAAATGGCAGATACATTTAACATCTGAGGATCTGACTTGAGAATGAGTGACCTCTAGACAACTGTGTATCTCAAATCCTTTTAGAGTCAAAGCTTACACCAGACTCCCAACACACTTTCAAACACAGTGATAGCATTTAATAAATTCTGTAACTATAGAGTTTATATAACCCTGCATCATAGCAATACATTACCACTAAGGGTCTTTTGATATCATTGCTCTAGAAACTGTCACTGTTAGGTGCCATGGGCTTTTTGCACCTTAGAGTGCCAATAAGCTTTTCAATTCTACCACCATGAAAAAATGTTGACTGCTTATTGCTCAGAATAAGAAGAAAATTTATGGACCTGTAGGTGCTACCATCCTTCACAAGTTAATGACTCTGAAAGTTATGCACTCTAATACGGCTTCTAAAAGTGATAAGGTTCCTGAAGTGAAACCTTCGGAAGACCAGTGCTAACTGGTTTTGTCTTACAGCTTAAAAATGTGTAGGTGTTTACCATGTAAAACCTTTACCTTTGTAAAACAAAACTCATACACCAACTCTGACAAAAAGGAAAACAAATTTCTGTTGAAACTTTTGTCTCTTCCAAAAGAAAGAAAAATCTCTAAGAAACATGCTTCATATTTCCCTAAGCAGAAAGAAAAAAGATGATGATTATATGAACTATTCTATCAAAATCACTGCCTCATCTTGAGAAGTCTCATAATTATTTACTCAACTATTTAACAGAAGTGTGTATAGGAAAAGATGTAGCTTCTTGTGAAAGCTGGTCATAAAGATGGATCCAAAAGTCTGCAGAGACATTAAATGTCATTCAAGTTACACCTGCTACAGAGAACTGCACCACATATACAGTGCCAATAATAGGTGTTTAAATATTGCTGCTCGGTCAACTGAGGCCTGAGGATCCCTCAATTACTAGGCACATTTTCTGCAAGAAATGAGGGACCCTTGGGAGATATACAAGATTTTGGTGACAGTCTGGCATCAAGAAACAATTAGCAGACAAGGAGATTTCAGACACCCTTAACTTGTAAGATAGGCAACCAGCATCTGTATCAAAACATGCCCATTGAAACTGCTTTTGGTTGCCAGAGGGCAAGATCAGCTCTATCCCTGTAAGTGCTCAAACCATAAAGTATTATGTCTATAATACTTTAATCCTTCTGCCAAACACTGCTGAATGGGCATAACCTGTTGCCTTCAACCATGTGGGAAATGAGCTCGGAATTGCTCTGCTTCTGATAAAATTCTTATCAATTTCTCTAGTGCTGTTATTAAGCTTCCAACAATGACTATCCAAAGCACTGAGGATGTGACACCTTCCTTCGAGCACTCCCAGCAAGGCCAAGGAAGCTCAGGGACATTCACTTCTCCAGGGCTGTACCAGGCATAGATTTGCTGGCAGGGACATAGCAGAGTGGAGGCTTCAAAGGGCTCTCCCAGTCCTGAGGAATCTGAAGGCCCTGGGATCGTCTCAAGCACAGCTCCCCGTTTCTATAGGAGACAGTTCCATATCCATCACTTGTAACTTACAGAGCCTTTAAAGGGCACTGCTGTTGCAACCTCCTCAGAAGAGAGAGCTCAACACTGAACAGCTTTAGGGTCTCTGAATCTGCAGCAGAACAGAGGGAAAAGCTGAGATTTGGGGTGGTTGGAGCTGTCAGGCAGCCAGAGCCTCCACAGTTTGTCCCTGCAGGAGCATCACTGCCAAAGCTCACAGCCGGATCGTGCCCATCCCAGCTCTCGCCTTGCTCTTGCTAATCTCCTGCACGGCAGCAGAAGCTGCCAAAGGGTCTGTTCTGGCGTGTCACACTGCTGAAATCTTCAGCTTTCCTTCACAGCTGTCAGCTTAATAATTTAAATGCTCGCCAAGAGCCAAACTTCACAAGTCCTCAC
The DNA here is from genome assembly GCA_013397915.1 of Daphoenositta chrysoptera. Classification (NCBI taxonomy): domain Eukaryota; kingdom Metazoa; phylum Chordata; class Aves; order Passeriformes; genus Daphoenositta; species Daphoenositta chrysoptera. Next base: position 1,132,632 of record VZRO01003201.1, on the reverse strand, counting down.
TTTAAAAAATATGTTTCTGTTAACCAAAAGTAAGAGTTAGGCTTTTGCTAAGACAGCTACTGCATATAGAGGCAAAGGACACTACTGGATGTAAAAATTCACCATGTTATCTAACCTATAGCTCAAGATCTTGTTTCTTTTTCCATAAATCACCCCACCCATGGGCCAGGACTTGCATCACAGCCTGTGCCAGCAGCCAGCTTCCTGGGTGCCACCTGACATTACACACATCAGGGCAGAGGGTCCTGACCTTGCAATGGCAAAACACATCACAAGCAGCCAAGAGACAGCGACAAGGAGAAGGAAAAAACTCTTTGTCCTACTCCTTTCCCTCCCCTAGCCACTGTGCACTTGCCTAGGGAGTGGAAAGGGGCACAGGGCTTCCATTCCCACCACAGGCACTGCCACTGTGCAAAGCCAGGCTTGCCAAGGTGCTGCTCAGACAACTTTAACCCTCACTGTGTCAGATCCCTGCCAGGGAAAGACAGATGTGCAACAGCCCACGGGAATGAGAGCTATAAGGCAATGCATGAGGCCAGAGAGAGACAGGCTCTATGAACTTTGCAAGGAATTTAAAGCAAGCAGCTCTGATAAGTATTTGAGTTTAGACACACGTGCTGTTTGGTCTAGTACAAGAGTGCTTTAAATACCTACATTTGCTTGGGTTTGTGTAAGTAACATCATGCTCACAGTTTCATTTTACACTTTTACTCCTAAGTTATGTGCTCATCTTGCATGCACTTTCACCCAAATACACACATAATCACCTGTCTGGCTGCATCATTCCCACTGGGGGCTTATCTTACAGTTGTAAGCATCACTAAGAATAGAGTACAGTATGTTTCCTTGAGTGCATGTGTGTGCTGGTTTTCTATCATCTGTTTGCCTGCCCCAACGGCTGCTGATAGAGCCCGTCTTTGATCCTGAAAACACTCCACATTTTCATTTAGCATTAACAATTATATGCTTATCTTGGACAGGAAAAGGGAAACTTTAAATGCAGGGTTGGCTAAAACTTGTCTGCCAGCCAGTTTTCTATCACTTATTTTGTGGCTTTTACTGCCTGGAAAACTGAAGAATACAAATCCTTTGCACAGAGTATCCCAACAGAAAAACAGAATGAAGTTAAGAAAAAACCTGGGGGAAGCAGACGATTTTGGGTGCAGTTTCACAATACAGTTCCAGCTGACCCAACAGCTCGCTCCCATCCAAATAGAAATTTTGTCTTCTCCACCAGCTCCACTTCGTCCTCCTGGCTCCACATTCCCAACACCTACCTTCTGTGGCTTCTGGAAGCCAGCAGATCAGAATCACCACATTGGATCTGCTTTCAAGAAGTCCAAGAAGTTACATGAGCAGGAACAAAGAGGAGGTGGGAATAAACTAGTGGGGAGGAGGAAAAGGGCCAGAAGGAGAGTGGATCACCCTGTTCAGCAGTAGCCAAACATTATGCACACTGACTTGTTCAGGAACTCACAGTCCAAGCAGATCTAAGCCACTTCTTATAGATTCATGAAAGAATGTCCATAGGTAACTTCTCAAGATGGGCAATAATTATTTTGTATCTGCAGATCACCTTTCCCAAAAAGGCCACCATGTTTCAATACCTTAATAAATAAAATTAAAAATATCATTCTTGATTGCAACACTGATGAACTGATTCTAGGAGCCTGATTTGATAATGTTTCCTCAGTTTCACCTTAGGGAAATATTGCAAAACTTCTGCTTTTACATTTAACTATAAGGTATACAGAAAGATTAATGTGATCCTTATTTTGTATTAGCCTTAAATCTTCAACTTCTGGTAACAGAAATTAGGAACAGCAGGATTCTTATCCGGCACTTGGATGAACAACTCTGCACCAAATTCACCATGCAGGACCTGTGCCAGTGCACTCTGTGACCTTAAGTTTCACTTCAGGCTACTCTGAAGCAGAATCTCAAGCTTGGAGCAGGCACTGGTGTGTACTGGAGCCAGATCACAGAAATAACATTTACTTGCCAAACAGGAGTATCACTGGTGTGCATAACAAAGTGACACTTCTCCTTACTTTGTGGATGCAAACAGTAACAGTGTCTGCACTAGCAGCAATGATGGCATCTCCTAAATCAGAGTAACATTTCTATCACTTTGCAGTGTTTATCTGGCATCTGAGCAAAAAGTTTTTAAAAATTCAAGCAAAAAGTACTGGGAAAATATTTTTACCATCTCCTTCTAGTTACTTATATAACACATTATAATGGGATTTTTCTTCCTGAATCACAAGATGGTCCATCACCAAACTGAAATTATTAAAATTACTTTTTCTCCTCTGTACTGTATAGGTACAGCCGGCACACAGAGCCAGCATTTATCACAGAAATTAAAAATTAACTGAGTCAGGCATTTTTGTTCAAGGCTCCTGTGCTGCTCATAACTCCAGTCACACAGCTCTGTTAATTGCTGCTGGCACTGACAGTAGGGATCCCCTTCCATCTGCTGGGACCAGCTGATGCAAAATAAAAACAATCCCTTGGAGTGAGGCGCAGCTCTGCGGGGTCAGTGCCCGGCGCCGCTGCCAGTGCCGGCCGGGCTGTGCGGGAGCGCTGCCCTGCGCTCGCCTCGGCCCTCCGCGGGCTGCTGAGACACTTCATCGCTTATGGTTTCTTCGGGGTTTTTAATCTTTAAAGACGCCGCTCCTGCAGCGTTTGATGCCTTTGGTGACGCAGCAGCCTCTCCCAGCCGCCCGCTGTTCCCGGCAGGGGAGCAGAGGTGCCGGCGGCAGGAGCCCCCCGTGCGCCGCTTCACCTCCCCGGGCTCGCCCCGCCGGCTGCGGCCCCTCGTCCTCCTCGCTGCTGAAAGCGGGGCCGGAGCCCGGGGCCGCGATGGAGGCAGGGCAGGTGCTCCGCTGCGAAGAAAGTCCGCGGGGACAGACCCTCGCCCTCCGCCCCCCAGGCCCCCCTCTCCCGCCGTCAGCGGGGCTGCTGCCGACTCCGGGTACGCGTCCCCGGCGAAGCGGGAGTAAGGCACCGCTTACCGGAGCTGCTCGCCGGTGAGCAGGACCTCGGCCATGTGCTCCAGCTCCGCCGCTTTCTGCTGCATGCTGCTCATGCCCTCCTCCATCGTCGCCGGCCTGCGGGCACAGCACCGCCAGGTGAGGGGGGACCGGGGACCGCCGCCCCCCGGCCGCGCT